>JAJEJO010045656.1:0-50278 GCA_020662805.1 Glaucomys volans
AAAATGAACTTCATCATAACAAATTTCATCCCTGCAGCAGGCTAAAGAAATCCATCTATACTGTCACAAAGTATAGTAACAAAATCACTCATTATTTTTAAAAGATTCACAAAATATTAGGAGGGAAGCATATATGCAATAAAACTGCAGTTTGTGAATAATCAAAGAAACAAAGTATATACGACAATATTTTAGTTACAGTCTTTTTCAGGATCACCTTTGGGTCACCTCTTCACGGGATGCAGGAGGCAAACACACCTCTCATAATGGTTTTCCCACAGACAGGACATAAGTCAGACACTCAAAACAGGTCCTTTTTTTGGTTGTCAGAAGTAAGACAAAGGGCTAAATTTTTCCTTCACTTATAGACATATTCCTGTATCAGTACCTGATTATTATTATATAAAGTATAAACAAAATTTTTCCTTTATTTAACTGACAGTTATCACTATTATCCTGTCATTGCAGAATTAGAAAGTGCCAGATGTTTAAGACTATCTAAGACTTCTCCTATAGACATAGACCTGAAAGGACACACAAGGGAGAAAATGTCTTATGAACCTTTCTACTCTGCTTCTTATAATATGGTTCTATATCAACTTTGCAATAAAAGCATAACTCTGGTAAGTTCATCTAAAAGTTGTAAGCCCCCAAATGCTGCTTTTACCAAAGCAAGGGAAATCTAATGTTCCAACTGTAAAAGTAACCTGAGATGACTCTTGTCCCTCTCATTTAAAGACTAATATGTAATTGCACTGTGATTTTTTTTCTTCTGTGACATATATAAGGAAAATGGAATAAGCAAAATGAAATGGTTACAACTCTGAAGTATTGAACACAGGATATGGTATTGATTTTATTTGCTTTTTAGACTTGCTCATTACAAAATAGATGTTCCTGTGGAAAAAGAAAACTCCCTGCAAAGTCAGTTGATGATAATGAATTACTGTATTTCACAGATGTTTTCACTTTAAAATGGAATATTATGATGGTGCTAAAACTTTTTACCACCATTACTGTAATTTGCATGCCATTACTTGTGATGTTTATATTTTGAAAAGTTGAAATGTTTTTGAGCTCATCATAACCTCCTACTAATGATTCTCAGTACATCTGTGGAAAACCAACATCTAGGCAGTTTTCTCTAGCTCAATCATCTTTGATGAGTTTGTACTGCCTTCCAAAATATTCTACTAGGATTTTCTATGTACAGTACTTAAAGATTCTGCTTTATGTACACAAAATCTGAAACTCAAATGGAAGGTAGCAAATCAAAATTATGTGACAACATATGAATGGACTTCTATCCTGGCATCTGTTTTAATACAAGCTTTTTAGTGGACTTATGCTATATTTTCAGGATATCCAAATCACTTTAATTCTGGATTTATAGAGAACTACTACATTATTTGCAAACAATGAAGTGAATCAGATTTAATTCATGGTCTGAGGTTTAGTCAAAATCCAAATGCTACAGGTGCCAACAAAAGCAGTTTCTAAAGAAAATCATTTCTATGTAAAATATTTTAGGAAAGAAATCATCAGTAAAACTGATATGAAAATTAAAGATTGAAGTAACAAATAATTGAAGCCTATAGTTTTTTTAAAATAAGATAACCATAAAGTGGAAACCAGAACTTTCAATTCATGGTTTCATTACCCATTATCTTCCAAGTAAGGACACTTTTCAAATGTCTTTGATCTGTTCTGAATCAAACTATGTCTTTTCAGTTTCTTACTTTCCAAATAAGATGAGAATATCTTAAGCATTAGCCACACACCTATTAGTAATGCCTGAATTATCCAAGCAGTATCTCACATTATGCCGCATTTTCTGAGTAAATTAAGTTTCAATTGCACCAGCCTTCTACCGTGGTATAAGTGTGAACTTTATTAGCTGAAAACAAAATAAAAACTTTAGCCTACACAAGTTAAAAGTGATTACTTTTTGAGTAAAAGAAGCTCAGAGGAAGCAAGTCCAGAGTTAGTATGGCACCTTCCCAACAACATGAGGGATCCAACATCACATCGACATGCTCTATGCCCAGAATATTGATAATATGTGAGGTGTGTGTCTGTGTGTGTGTGTCTGTGTGTGTGTGTGTGCAGGTGCACACACATGTGACTTTCTCTACATGTGGATAGATATTTAGTAGATATTTAGGTTGTTACCTGAACTTGGCTGATTCTGGATAGTGTTACAATGAACCTTGGAGTACCAATATCCTTTTTACATACTGATTTAATCATTTTGAATAAATTCCCAGAAGTGATATTGTTGGATCATATATTAATTCTATTTTTAATATTTATAGAAACCTCTATACTCTTTTCCATATCATCTTCACCATTTGTCATTTCCACCAGAATTATATATGGATTTCAATTTCTACACATCTTTGCCAATGTTGGTTCATTTTTTTTCAAATAATAACCATCCTGACAGGTGTGAGGAGATGTCTCACTGTGGTTTTGGTTTTTATTTACATTTACTTGATGATCTGTGATATTGAGCATTTCTCATGTATGTCTTTTTTTGGAAAAATATTTTTTTCAAATTCTTAACCTGTTTTTAAATTAAGTTATTATTATTTTTTTTTACTGTGCAAAAGTAGAATTTCTTTATATATGTTCAACATTAACCTCTTATAATGTATGCGGTTTACAAACATATTTTCACAATACGTGGGCAGTCATTTCCTCTAGTTGAAGATCAGCTGGCTATATAGGTATTGGTGTATTTCTGAACTTCTTCTGTTCCATTGGTCTGTATGCCTGTCTTTTGTGCTGTATCAAAGTTTTGTAATTGAAAATCGGAAAGTGTTATGTCTCCACAGTTTTTCCTCTTCATGAAGATTAATTTGGCTACCCATGATTGTTTCTCTTTCTACATGAATTTATATTTTTCTCTGTAGAAACTGCCACTGTGATTTTCATAGGGATTGTTTTTCATCTGTAGATCATGTTGGAACCTTTGGACATTTTAACAGTAACGGTAATCATGAACATGAGTTGTCTTGCATTTGTTTGCATCTTGTTTAGTTTATTTCATCAATGTTTTGTGGGTTTTGAGTTATATAGGTATTTCGCCTTTATAATAAATTTATTTCTAGGCATTATTTCCCTTTGGTAAATTATAAAAGTATTGCTTCTTAATTTTTTTCAGATAGCTTGTTTTTAGTGTAAACACAATTAATTTGCATGTTCTTTTTGTATCCCACCACTTTACTGAATGTTTGATAGTTTCAACACTCCTTTTTTTTTTTTTAATGAAGTCTTTAGGGCATCTTATATATAAAACCTTGCTGTGAACAAAATAGTTCCTCCTTTCTGATTTCAGTGACTTGTATCTCTTTTTCTTGCCTAATTTTTCTGACCTAATTGTTTGGCTTCTTTTTTGTGCACTATGTTGAAGTGGTGAGAGTGGGGTTCCTTGTCCCATTTCTGATATTACAAGAAAGCATTCAGTTTTTCACCATTGAGTATATTAGCTGTGGGATTGTTATATATGACCTATATTATGGTGAGGCATATTCTTTCTTCTTTCTATACCTAATACACTGAGATATTTACTATGATGAGAATGTTGAGTTTCATTAAAGTCTTTTTCTGGATCTTTTGAGAAGACTGTGTATTTTTTTATAATTTATCCAGTTGGCATGGTATATTACATTGATTGACTTGCCTGTGTTGAGCCATTATGGCCTCCTAGGAAAAAAATCCCATTTGGCTATATTGTAATGACCCTCTTACTGTGCTGTTGAATTTATTTTACAAGTATTTTGTTAAGGATTTTTGGACCCATATTCATCAGCAATTTTGGTCTAGTTTTATTTTCTTGTCATGTCCTTGTCTATCTCTAGTACCAAGGGATATTGACATCATTAACTGAGTTTGGAAATGTTTCCTGTTATTCAGATTTTTGTCTAAGTTTGGGAGTTGGTACTAGTTCTCCCTTAAATGTTTGGAAAAATTCAAACATTTGAATCATCTGGTGAAATCAGCTGGTCCTGTGATTTTCACTGTTGTGAGGTTTCTAACAATTGATTCAATCTCATTTCTAGTTATGACATATTTATAATTTTCTATTTCCTCCAGATTTAATGTTGATAATTTGTATATTTCTATGAGTATATTCATTTCTTCTAGGTTATACAGTTTGTTATCTATATCTTTTATGATTTTATGGCATCAGATATAATACCTTATTTCATTCCTGATTTCATTTGATTTAGTTTTGTTTTACTTATTCTAATCTAAAGTTAATCAGCTTTTTTATCTTTTCAAAAGCCAGCTCTTAATGTTGACAATATTTTCTATTTTATTTTATTTCTAGTCTAGTCTTTATTGCTTATGTTAACTTTGGGCTTAGTTTATTTTTTCTGTTTCCTTAAGGTGTGAAATTATTTTATCTTTCTTCTTCTTTGATGTAGAATTTTATTGGTATTAAATTCTACCTTAATATTTTCTGTTTTGCTGTGTCTCAGTTTTAATGTGCTGTGTTTTCATTTCCATTTGTCATAAACTATTTCCTAATTCTCTTTTAGTTTTTTCCTTTGACCCAATAGTTGTTCAAGTGATCTTCATTGTTTTTAAGGCCAAATTATGATTGAATATATTGGTAATTCAACATTAACATAGCTACATTGAAAAAGTGAGAAAGGAAAGAGCCTGTGCTCTCTTCTCTTTATTGAGATGTCCTTAAAGTCCAATTGAGCACTTCCCTTACATTTTAAGAGTCAAAATTTAATCAACCTACCTGAAAAAAATTGCTTTGCAATGCACAAAAATAAAAATGGAAATTCTGATAGTAAGATTCAAGTGAGAATGCAACTAATTGTCTTCTGCCAGAGATCATATTTCCTTGTATTCTGAGTAAAAATTCTGGAACTGGAATGTTGACATCCTGATTCTTTCCAGTCATATTCTGGAGACAAAATCTAACATTTTATAACAACATAATAATATTTATTCCAACCTTTCTTAAATGCCAAAATATTTTATGATATAATTGATATGACATGATTTGATAACATCATATTATGATGATAGTATTTCTTCAAATATGTGAAATCCAAAATCATTTATGTAGGAGAACTCACTTGATCATCTGGGGATCCTTGGGTTGCCCACCTCCCCAGATACTGGTTGAGAACTATATACAAATATCAAGGGTCATAAGTAGAAAAAAAACTTGAGGGTCTCTAAGATTTAGGGTGCCCACTAAAGAATTTTCATGATTTTATTAAAGACCTTTATATAGACAGCCATTTTATGTGGTGGGTGAATTTGACCTGACCTAAGCTATTAATATGCATACAGTAAGACAGTCTCTGTGGAGTAGAGACACATTCCTCTTTTGTCAGTAATCTTAAAACCATCTATCATCATTTTTATTTGAGATAGAGAGTTTGTTGTTGCATAAGTCTTGGTGGTCTGGAAAGGCATTTTACATGTTGGATATAATGGCTGATAGCTGTTAGTTGGCTTCTAGGAGTTTGTTTTACTGCACTGGGCCAGTGACAGCCTGTGCCAAGTCTTAAGAAACTGGTGGCAAGGACGACTTCCAAGAGGATGAGAATAAGAGTGGCTCATATGTTAGGCTTAACAACACTGGTAGATGTGATGTCAAATTCCAGGTTAATTCCATAGTGCTTTGATAACGCAGTGGGATATATATGAAAGTTGAACAAAGGCAGGGTCCCTGCAGGGTGGCAGATCCAGCACTGCAATTGATTTAAAAGGCACACTGTGACCTCCACAGTGGACATATAGCTATGAGAGGTAGGGAGGAAAAGCCAGAGAATGAGAGGTGTATTCAGGTCATGTGCACCAGTGGCCAAGAAGTATTGTTATGTATCAGAAGGAGAATTGAACGTGGTTGGAAAGAGAATTCTGGTTGTCAGCAGTGCTGAGGGGATACAGATATTACAGTGGCTTCCAGGAGTACATATTTCTATTACCTCTAGGAGATCTTTAGGAGTACAAGATACAAAACTCTTTACTGTTTTGAGTATGAGTGAACTAATTGTTTCCATTCAAAGTTGATAAATATTTTGGCCCAAATCATATGCCAATTGGAGGGTCATTTGTGTAATCTCTGCAGTGAAAGAATTTATCATGTTGTGGAATCTCTGGAACATTTGAGCAGAGAGCATTTAGCTGGGGGTGGGGTGGAAGGGATGCTTCACTGTATTCTTTGGGTCACTGATGCAGGAAAATAACTTTATTTCAGCTGTGTGCTAGTTTAGAAGCATTCATGTTCTAATCTGATGCCATCTGACCCTTTTATTACAAGGACTGAATACATTTCAATCATAATCCTGGCCTGGTGGCAAGCTGGCCACAGATAATTTGGAAGGAATGCCCAGAAGTTCTGCCATTTATGGGTGTAACTGTAAGACAAAAAGGTATAGTTGGAATATTCTCCAGCTTCTATTTGTAGCCAATACAGTGGCCAATAAGCATCTTCACCAACCAAACAACAAGTAAAAATACTATTACCCATAGCCACAATGAGCATTTGCATTTAATGATTGGCATACCTTGACCTTTGAAGAGAGTACTTATATGATCACTGCAGAGTTAAGAGGTTGAATGCCAAGGTCCAGGGAATACACTGTTTTCTCCCAATTTATGTTTTGTATCTGGAGACATCCATTCAGTGTCTTATGCCTTATATGGATAAAAGGTATTCATTATGGGGTATCAGAGACTCATATTCGTGTGTGGTTGGCATCTACCAAATGCAATTTATTTTTGCCTGTAATAGTACACATATTTTTCTACTGCTGAAGCAATGGTTTCCACTTCCTATAAGATATCAGAGGACACTAGGGTTAAGTAGCCATTGCATTTTCCCAGTAAATATAGTTAGGGCATCTAGCCAGGGACCCTCCAGTTCCCCACAGTAATAATATTCAGGCAGTAAGTGGTTGAGTTTTTGAGTTTTGCTAGCTATGGTAAAGAGACTGTGACTAATTATTCTCACATCCAGTGACCAGTGAGTATTGGTGAGAGGTGGAGCAGGAATTACAATCAAGAATTTATAAACATAAGGTAAGGACTTGGTTCTCTGTGACTGTTAATATATAATTGGGGTCTGCTTTAAATAAAATTATGTCACCCAAAATCATCAGTAGAGGTAGTATGGGAGGATTGATGTAATTACCATGCTGTGTGTGAAATCTGGTTCACCAGGAAACACGGGGATGAGAGCCTGGGTGAGATGGTGTTACAATTAGGACATCACATTCTCCCTAATAATTTTAAGAATTGATAGTTCCATAGGCTGTTGCATTGTTCCATCTGCCTGCCATCTGAGGGAGATAGGGCAGATTGAATTTTCACAGTGTGCTTTGATTTAGCACTTTTGAACTGTCTGAACTAAAATGTGGGTCCTCTGATCAACATCAACAATTTGCAGAATGTCATAGGGAAAAAATACAGACTTTGTCAGGCCAACAATGGTTGATGTAACTGTTTCATGGAATGTGGAGAAAGCCAAAGGGAGTCCTCTGAACAGTCAGTCATAGCAAGGAGACACCTGGTTGCTGTAGTGGCAACTATTAGGGCCCCACAATCTATATGCATTTGTGAGTATAGATATCTCCAGGCCCTTTCTCTAGCAAGGAAACATCCAAAGTTTTGGAACAAAGTTTACAGTTAGTCAAAATGACTTCAACTGAGTAAAGGATCAAGGTATGCCCCTTCCAATACTTCCAATCTAGCAGAGATGAGATGCCCAATTATGTGGGTGCATTCTGCCAATAATTACCACATACCAGGATTTTGTTCTGATTTGTTTTCTGTGGAGATTGCATCAACCTATTTGGAAAAAAAGTCTGTAGTGCTATTGAAGTGGGTCTCAGGCATATCACGGTTGTAAAGTACTGAGACAGACTACACAAAAATTTGCACTGTGGTTGTGTATAGCTCCTATCAGAAGGTGACTTATATTTGATATTTGAAGAGTATTTGTTTCTATTGCCCAGACCATACAGTTAGCCACCCAAGAATCAGTGAAAGTTTTTAATTCATAAAGGCCACTTGTTCAGGCAAGTTTAAGAGCCATGCTCTGAGTTCTTCCACCAGTGCATTGTGTGAGGCCCAAAGAGGTTCAAAAGTTTTCTAGCTGGCCCCATTTTATATAACTGTAGTCAGAGAAGTCAGTGAAGTGATCCTCTTTCCAGGTCAGACAGCTTGTCCCCTGGCTTCCCATCTGCTCAGAGAGACAGGTGGTGGAGGTGTTATCATCTGTTCCTCAAAGATGATGGGCAAAAAACAGGCATGAAGGAAGTAATATCCTCCTGTAATTTGGGCAGATTTTTTGAATCAGGTCTTGCTCTTTTCTAAATATACTGTTTCCATTTTACAAGGGAGGCATCCATGGACTTTCTGAGTCTCTACTGGGAAACATCTCCTACCCAGGACACTCCAGGACTTGCATGCATAGAATAAACAGCTGGAGGGCATTGGGACCCTCTATCTCTGATAAAACACAGTAAGACACCAAAATTTTATGTAGTAGTAAAGTATGGTGGTTTGTGGCAGTCACCTGAATCCCATGGGTAATTGATACTTGTCATGTGGTATCTACAGGTTCTGGAGGCATGGTCTGGATTGATCAGGAGCTCTAATGGAAGTCAGACCCAGGTGGCAGGAAAGACAGTGCCTGTTGTGCTACTCAATGAGCATTTTTGATTCTCTATCTTGGGCTCCTCCCAGTAGTAGGACCTGAATATCTGTGTCAGTGTAGGTAGGTTTGAGGAGTAACATTAAATGTGGAATGACATGTTGCCTAAAGGAGAAGAAGCTCAAGAGATGTTACAGTAGGTGCTTGAAGAGGGTGGACTGTAAGTAAATGATTTTCAAATGGAGTGGGGAATTTCTTCACCCTTAGCCCACCAGATGAACCCCAAGAACTTGACTGAGATAGAAGGTCCCTGTATTTTATTTGGAATAATGAACCAGCCTTATTCCTGTAAATGTTGAGTTAGGGTGTTAAGTCTTGTTGTACTGTCTCTCTAGAAGACTCTTTTAATAACATATCATGTGTATAGTGCCAGAGCTTGTGGCATTTGAATTTTAATTGTTGGAGATCTTGTTGGCAAAAGTTGTGGGCAATTACAAATCTGTTCAGGTATCCTGTAGGGAGATGAGTGAAAATACATTGGGCTTCCTCAAAGGTGAATACAAATTGGTTTTGGAAATCTACTAAAATTGGAAAAGAATAAACATATTGGCCAGTTCTACTGTTACAAAATGAGAAACAGGTGCCTTTTGGATATTTTCAATTGATTCAACAATGTTCGAAATGGAGGCATTAATGCATGGCACTTGGGCATTTCAATTATGGTAATCTATAGTCTCCTTCCATTTGTAGTGGCTTTTTATACAAGCCAGATTGAATGGTTGAAGGGTAAAATAGTGGAGACAATAACCCCTTCTTGTAAAATATCATTAATTACTGTTCATAGCCCTTCTGTACCTTGTTTTATTTCATATTGTGGTGTATTTACTACCTTGATTGGAGCTGACAACTGTGTGGGATGCCATTCAGTTTTTGCCACCAGCAATGCCATGGATTTAATTTTGTTCCAGCTGGAGTGGTGGTGAGCCAATTCATCCATCCCTGTAATGGGAAAAAAGAGTGCCAACAGAACCACCACCACTGGGAGTTTTTTAAACATTTCCAAATGTTGTAGAAATTAAGATGTGTTTTCCTTGAATAATTTTCCTCCAATGTCCTGTAGAGAGGATGGGATGCCTTTGAGATATAAACTCAGATTTCCTGGGATAATGGAAATAGAAGATCCAGTGTCAAATAGGGTTAAGAAACCTTGGAGTTATTCTTATGAAACCCCAGTATTGTAAAGGAGCTATCCCTGAGTGGCAGGATAAGGCCTATGTAGCAGCCAAACCCCTATAGCAGGGGGTTTAGTGGTCTTCACTTCCAAAACGCAAAGAAGGAGTTTGGCTCCTCCTGTTCTTTGAGAAAGATTGCCACCAGGAATTGGCTACCCGTAGAAGGGACCACAGAATTGAAGTTGTATAAGTGCATCTTTTACCTTTTGAAATTTAAAGTCAGGTTGACCTGTGATTCATTCACCTAGAATGTTCATATCACCTAATTGCCACTGTGGTATCCACAGGGGATCTTCATAGGGACATTTCTCAATGAGAAGGTTTTTGTACCAGGGAACAAGTTATATCATCCCATATCAGGGTGAGTTTTCAGTACTGTAGAACCACATCCTCTAATACTCCCTACAAGGTATAAGTAGTGTCTATCAAAATTAACAACATGGTTCTATTTTTTTTTTAAGAAGGAATGTCTGTGAGAACATATGATTTATGTGTGAGATTTTTTATGTTGGAATTATACAGGGTGAAAGTACATGGTTTGTGAAATCAATGAGCTCATACTCTATGAGGTCAATGATATACATGTAAAAATAAAGAATTGTGACTGGAGCACAAAGAGATTTAGAAAAGTTGTAGAATATTGGAGAAAATAGTTGAGTCTATCTTACAACAAAGTAAAGGACAGTTCAGAGAAAGTGGATTGGCATTTTATGTATTAGTATTTTGGTGAGATTGCTCATGATAAGTAGATTGTACCTTGATTTTTAAATTATTTTTTCATAGTTTTATTTTTATTGTATAATCTCTAGCAATTATAAAAATAATGATCACATTTAGTAACTAAATGAATGACTGTGATGTCACTCATCAAAATAGTGCTCTACCCTCTGAAGCCTGCATTCTTTCGTGATTTGCCATTGAGCTTGATGCTGCTATGAAGTTGTTACAAATTTTCCCAAATTGCCTCCCTGATAATTTTGCAGAATGCTACTGCATCTTTAAAGTCTTTTTTATTTAAACTTCAAGTAGCAAAACAGTCCCCTAACCATGTATTTATTTATTTTTTAACTTATGGAATATAGGAAAATCAGAAGATGAAGCTTTATCAGTTCATACATAAAGTGGGGACTGTGAGATGTCAGAATGTGCATTAGGAAGTATTTTTTCTATGTTTAACATATTTCTTGTCCCATACTAAATTCATAATATATGTTTGTCTTTTTTAAAATAATGGGGAAAGTTCTATTTCTTGTAATAGTAAGGCACACTTTTAGATACTTAAGCGAGAGAGTTGGGCTACATTTTTATTGAAATTGAGATAAGAATATATCAAGGGTTCATTTTGTGGGTTAAAGGTGGTTAGCTTCTACTAAGAATCGAAGAAATAGTTTCACTAAACATCCTCAGAACTCTAAGGTATGAGAAATCGTTAATGGGAAGATAAATTAATAAATGTTGGTGAATGCAAACAGAAATTAAAATCCTTGACATTTCTGGGTTGTATTTTCATGACATTTATCATTAGACACTGTCACAAGCATAATGTTCATTTGTCATTATTATAATTTTCCATTAAGAAAATAAAAATGCCAATATATACATTTTCTATGTGATTATATAACAGTCATAATGAAAGTTAGCAAGAAATCTCACTTATTCTTGTGTCAACATTTTTCACAATTGGATTCATCCCACTGTGACCTGCTTGGGCTGCTTATGACTTGCATTCTCATAAATGTGACTGTCTTATTTTCTCAAAAATCTCAGGGAAATTTCAAAAGTTGCATATAGAATTTACTACAAATTTCTCTAAAGAATATAACAATAACCTTTGAAATCAGGGCTATATTAGAATTTTATTTTTCAAAGAAATAAATACCACTAATTTTAGCATATTTTCTCCAAAGATATGTGCCTCAAGTTTGATCAAATGGAAGTCATATCACTGAGTCTGATGAAACATATAAAGCTTGCTGAAAAATATTTTTGACTGACAGAAAAGCATTTTACACATAAAGCTGACACTAAAATTGAATATAACAAAGGTTTTGACTGATAGATTAACTGAACTGTCCAACATTATTTTGTCTTGCTTTGTAACATTCCCAAAAGAGAATAAAGGATTTCAGGATTCTAATTTCTACATAAATTGGGATTCGTTGTTGTTGTTTTGATTTGGTTTGAATTTGAGGAAGGTAGTTGATTAAACTTTTATGTCAAGAAAAAATTACCTTGATCATACTTGTCTAGGAAAATTAATTTTATTTTTTTTTACATTTTCAGTTTTGGAAGAACCAAATTAGGGAAGAAGATCTCAAAACAACAAAAAAATAACTGCCAGGTAAATAAGAAAAAGTAAAAGTTATGATGCTATGTAGATATATCAGTATAATGATATATTTTTATGATTTATTAGGTAGTCTCATTTTAGTTACAGTTCTGATTTTAGTTATACAAATTATAAAAATGTATAGAGAAAAATAAGTTGTAACTACAATTATTTCTACTTTGGGGAGTTTGGGGGGGAGTGTTGGTCCTGAGGTTTGAACTCAGGACCTTAACCATGCTAGCCAAGCACTGTGCAACTGAATTATACTCCTGGACCAAAATTAGATTCTTTCTAATATTGTGAATTATTTTATGGAGTTACTTTCACTTTAAATTTAGTTTTATTACTGATGTAATGAGACTGTTTTATTTTATATTCGAATATGCTCTAGAATAACAGTACACGTTATATATGTTGTTATATGTTATATGTTATCTGTCAAAGTAGCTTCTTAATAAGCAATAATCAAACTGCAAAAAATTCAAAACACTAATTTCCTTTTAAACAAAAAAATTATATTTTAATTTGGAATAAGTGAATTGATTCTTTTAAATCTTTTATAATAACATATAATCCATTTGTGGCAAAACTTGGAAAACTAAATGTTCTTTGAAAGAAAAAAAAACAATTAGATAAAAGGAATGTAGTTATTCTACAAAATAAGAAGCCAAAGATAAAATTGCTTTGCAAAGTGCAAAAATACCATTTTTAAAGTTGTATTAAAAAAAAAAAGTGGAAAAACATTTAAATGATTTGTGTGTGTGTTTGTGTTCAGAAACTTAGCTTTTATTATCCCTTCATCCAGCACTCATGAAAGTGGAAATTATTGCAAAAGAATTAGGGAATATCAGATCCTCTGCATTATCTAAGATTAAATTCACCTGTGAGTAGTAATAAGCCCTAAATAACAGAGGCTTATTGTTAAAAGTTGACTTGGTCTCTGTCTCAGTACAACTTCTATTATTGGTTAATCTAGAAACTCTTAATGTACTTTATATAAGAAACTAATTATATTGGCTCAAATTTTCTAAACATTCTTCTTATAGCAGTCATGCCCCCCTTCACCATTCCCATACTTTACATCTGTATTTATAATTGCTTTTCTTGAATTTTGGTGCTCAGAACTTGCAAATATGGATAGGGAGAATCTTTACTCAAAAACGTAACTCCTGAAAACACAAAACCAAAACAAAACACATAAAACACCAGCAAATATAAATATTATCAGGAATCTTCTTATGAGGAACCTACCCTAGTTCTTTGATTATGTACAATGGGGACTCATTAAATAATTGTTAAACAAATGAATAACTTTTTAGTTTAATGCAAACACCCACGCAACATGCAGAGCCAACATATGACTAGAAAAAAAAATTGATGAGAACGGAGGTACTAGCAGGCAAATAAAAGAATAGTTGCTGTCATTAATTGTACATAAAGAATTGTCTCAATGAAGTGTATATTTCAATAATGCTAAAGGAGGAGATTTTAGTTATCCTCACCACAAAATATAAGTATGTAAGGAAATGGATATGTTAATGTACTTGATTTAGTCATCCCACAATGTATACACACATCAAGACAATGGTCCTATTCAACAGGAGGAGGGTAAGAAGACCCTGTGATTAATTGCATTCTGATACCCTGCAGGTTCAGCTCAGCAAAGGAGAACTTGCACTTCCAGGAAATACTGATGGGAGACAAATTTAGGCTTTTATTGTCCCCATTCCCTCTGTCTTGCCACAGTCATGGCATCAACTGTGTTCTGTGGCTACGGCTGCTTTGTGGAGACCTCTCTTCCAGGATCCAAGGTTTATTCGGCCTTGTTGAGTATGTCGTTTTCCTTTCCCATCAGGTCAGGTGTGATATCAGCATCCCTCTGCCACTTATTTCAGGAGAGTTTGACTCTGCTTCTCTGTTCTCTTTAACTCTGCCTTTACCTCTATAAATAGACCTTTCATTAAATGTTTCTTAGTTAGACCCTGGGAGGATGATGATCTCTACATCTTCCTAAGACTAGTCTGAACATTTTTTCACATATGTATTTTCTTAAGTACTTATTGATGTCATGATTTCTTATGTGTTTCACTTCTCTTTCTAATAACTATTCAAAAAACACCTATTTTCCTTTGTGCAAGAAAATAATTCAGGTAATTTTTAAAAGAAAACTAGAACTTATCCAAAAGAAAGATCAATTTCTCTTGGGAGTGATAGAGGGAAAATCATGTACTGCTCCAAAAACGAATTTTTCCTTTAAAACTACTTCACATCAACAGATATGGAAATACATTTCGGGTTTATTTTGCCTTTGAGTTCCCAATTTTTTTCACATGGATATTCATGATAAATTAGTTTTATGTTAATAAAAATGTATTTTTAGGAATAATAGGAGATTACTGTTGGAATTTCAGTGGGTTATATTTACATGTAAAGTATTAAATATGGTTATTAAATAATTGAGACTACACTGAATTTTAACAAATATACCTCTATATGATATACATTAAGAAATATTCACAACTCTACAGTGAAGACTAATATATCACATTGGACTGAGTCAAGTAAGTACTCATGAATTGAAGTAGTAAGAGTTTTAAAAAGCTGAAATGGATGGTCTATATCTGTTAAGAGCTTGTTCTTCAGGAATATTGATGTCAGACAACAGTTCAAGTTTAACAGATTCGTGTGCTTTTCTTTTCTTTTTTCTTTTTCTTTCTTTCTTTCTTTTCTTTTTTTTTTTTTTTTTTTTGATAAAAATCCTTTGGAATGGAACAGAACAAAGAGCTCCTCTGGCTTAAGAGACGTGGAAACCAATGCTTGGATTATAGATTCATTTCTGTGAAAGACTGTTTTCTGGCCATTGCATTCACAGTCCCTAATGCTGCACTGGAGAGCTTCTAGAACCCATTGCTCTCAACATAGAGCTGGCATAAAAGTCAGCCCAAGCACTGAATGCACTGTGTACAGAAATCCTTATGGATCTTAGATGCAACTTCTGACTCTGTAGGTCTAGAATATGAATTCAGATTTTGACTTTCTGAAAATTCAAAATGTGTGATGCTGCTGGTCTGTAGATCATCTTTTGAGTAGTAAAGGCAGAGGGCTGGGGGTATAGCTCAGTTGGTAGAACACCTGTCATGCATGCACAAGGCCCTTGGTTCAATCCCCAACACCCACCCAACAAAACAATATTGAGTGGTAAAAGCATAGAACATCTATTTAAAAAAATATATAGAGCACGTCATTAGACTGTGGAATCAGAGCATCTGCTATGGTTTGGAACTGAAATGTCACCCAAAGCACATGTGTTGAAGACTTGTCTCCAGTGCAGTAGGGATTTTAGGGGAGTTATTGAATCATAAGAGTTCTGACCTCATGAGTGGATTAAACCACTGATAGTTGAATAGACTAATGGGAGGTGGTTGAAACTATAGGCAGGTGGTGCATTGATGGAGAAATAGGTCAGTGGGTGTGTGTCCTCGGGGACTATATTTTGTTCCTGGCACCTTCCTTCCCCTCTCTCTGCTTCCTGGCTGCCAGGAGCTGATAAGCTGTCCTCCACCACACTCTCCTACCGTGATGTTGTGTCTCACCTCAGGCCCATACTAATGGAACCAGCCAACTATGGTCTTGAAACATCTGAAACCATGAGCCCCCCTGCCCAACAATTTTTTTCCTCCCTTATTAGTGCTTAAAAGCTAACACAACATCTATTGGTAAACTTGTGAAGTCTACTAGATTCAAGGCAGGGACACTCTATCACTGAGTTACAGCCCCAGCACTTTTTTTTTTTTTTTTGAGTCAGGATCTCATTATGTAGTTTAGGGCCTAAGTTGCTGAGGCTGGCCTTTGACTTCTGATCCTCCTGCATAAGTCTCCCAAGTTTTTGAGATTACAGGCAAGTGGCAAAAAAAAAAAAAAAAAAAAAAATCCTTAATTTTAAAAATAGGTACACAGATCTTTTTATTTCTATGCATTTTCTCTCAACATGAATAGCAAGGTCTCAATTTCTCTGAGCAAAATTTAAAGGTTCATTCTTTTTTTATTATTCAAATTTTTAATCATAAACTCAAAGATATACTCATATAAGTAGCTCAAATAAACCAGAAAACTTATACATTACAGAGAGCACAATTTACATACTTTTTTGCAAAACTTGGGATTAATTTTCAGGAGACACACTACATAAATTTTAATTCTGGAAACCTCACACAGAGTCCTATGCAATTTTAATAATCATACATTTAGATATAGCTAAACATCAAGATTACCTTAAGGAATATATAAATAAAATAAATACTGACTAGTTTTTCAGAGCTATAAAGACTATTTTTGTTTTTTTAATGTATATAAATATTGTTTCCTCAATTACTGATGAAAAAATAATATGCACATGGGAAACTAGAATATCACATGATTGATAATATTTCCTATCTAATTATCACCATGTCTTTTGTTCTAATTAGCAAAAGCAAATAGAAAAATTCAGGAGTCCTTATTGTTTTGAGGTAGTGAAAACTCAATAAATAAAAAAAAAATGGCATGGGGGAGAGGGATAGGTAAGGATCCAGAGAAAAGGTATGGAGGCAGATTGAGTAGAAGTGGAGGCTTTAGAACAGGAATATGCCTGGAAGACTTGCAATTAAAAAAGAAAAGGAAGTGTGTCTGGGGAAGGGGGCCGCTGGGGGAATCATATAAAGCCTTTAGGCAATCATAAATATTTTGTTTATACTCTAAGCAAAACCACTGGAGAATACTGAATGATTTTAAAGAATCACTTGCCTTTCTGTGTGGAACATAAAATGAAGAGGAAGAACATACAGTTTTAAGGAAGCAAGTTAGAAAACTAAGTATAAAAATTAAGGGATTGCTTTTTAAAAAGTGAAATACTAAAAATACTAAAATAGTGTTTTATGGTGGGCCAACAGTTTAAATGGGAATTGTTGAGAAATATTCAGGAATAAGATAGTTTGAAAAGCTGGCTGATTTGATTTTCATTATGAAGACAAAGAAAATTGGCAAATTTTAATAAATCCATACCTGAAAAAAATCTTTTTGTTTTTTTTTTAGTTATACATGATAATAGAATATACAATGACATAATTATAAAAGCATGAACATAATTTGTTATAATTCAATCCCCAGGACTTCCCCTTACTCTCCCATCCTTCCTCCCCTGTTCCCATCCCTCTGTTTTTACTATACTTATAGTTACCACAAGCTCTTTTTTGAGATTTTTATTTGATTTTTAAGTTACACATGACAGTAGAATGCATTTTGACATATTATCATGGAGTTTAACTTCCCATTCTTATGGTTGTACATGATGTGGAGTTACATTGGTCATGTATTTGTATATGAACATTGGAAAGTTATGTCTGATTCATTCTACTGTCTTTTCTATTCCCATCACCTCTCCCTTCCCTTCTTTCCCCTTTGTCTAATCCAAAGTACTTCTATTTTTCCCTGTCCCCACTTATAGTATGTTAGCATCTGCATATCAGAGAGAACATTCAGCCTTTGTTTTTTTAGGACTGACTTATTTCACTTAGCATGATAGCCTCCAGTTTCATTCATTTACCTGAAAATGACATAATTTCATTCTTCTATATGGCTAATATTCCACTGTGTATATATGCCACATTTTATCTATCCATTCATCTGTTGAAGGGCACCTAGGTTAGTTCCATAGTTTAGCTATTGTTAGTTGAACTGCTATAAACATTGATGTGGCTGCATCACTGTAATATGCTGATTTTAAGTCCTTTGGGTATACGTTGAGAAGTGGGATAGCTGGGTCAAATGGTGGATCCATTCCAAGTTTTCTGAGGAATTGGCATACTGCTTTCGGGTATTGCCAAAGATACAAAATTTGTATGTTAGTTAATATTTACTGAATCTCTACAATGTATGTTTAATTTATTTTCTTAAGTTCCATCTCTTTTTGAAAGAGGACTATATAAGTACTATTAGGAAAAAGATATTATGCAGTATGTAGATATGTAAACAGAAAGATAGATACACAGAAAAACAGAAAGATAGATAGATAGACAGAAAAACAGAAAGAGACAGAGAAAGAGAGAGGGCCAGAGAGAGGAGGAATGAACTTCCGAGAAAGATACATTTTTCTATTATTATAAAAAAAAATTGAAACCATAGGATATTTTAAAAACTGAAACAAAAATTGTGTTTTATCTTTAGCAAAATGGTATATTACTTAAAGCTGCATTTGCAGCTTTTGTCTCATGTGTAACTTGGCATTTGTAACTTTTCACGCTATCTACGTTGTCCAATGCCACTAGTCATACGTGGCTATTTCTATTTAAATTAAATTAATTGATATTAATAACATAAAAAATTCATTTCCTTCATTGTAATAACATTGTAAGTGCTCCATAACTACCAGTGACTAGTGACTACAATACTGGGTAGCAGTGGCCTGCATTGTAAAGACAATATTAGGACCATCAAATCCCTAAAAACACATTGAATTCATGGTGAAATTGAGTGCTTGAGTTTTCTTGACAATACTTGTCTTGAGAAACTTCTCCAATTTAATTCTAGAAAGAAAATACTAAACAATTTATTCAATTTATAGAATAAGGTTCACTTTAACCAGTTCTTCTCATGTATTTGCTAATCATAGCTCACAGAAGAGTATAAGCTCAAAGGAGAAGTGATCCCTTGTTCAAAATTGAACAATTTATGAAAAGGCTCAAAGACAATGAATAAGAAGGTTTTGATAAGCTCAAATACATTGTATTAAAATTTTTAAAAATGTTTATTATTTAGAAATTCTTATGAAAATCTATAATTTCAAAATGGAATGATTTGCATCATATAAGACATTTATAAAACTGTCTCCTTTCCGATCTTTCAAATGCCATAAGACTGGGGCACTTTTACTGATTAGATAAGTAAATAAATTATTAAGATCAAAACCTCTAGTAACATCACAAATCACTTTCATCTCTCATTAATTCTAACAATTATATTTTATAAACAATTATGTTTTATATCTATTGTATACCTACTATGCATTTTATCTCATCTAGACTTCATTAAAAACCTGCTTATTACCTCTGTTTTTTGATGGAGAAAATAAGATCTAGAGCATTTGATTAACTTGCTCCAGATCATATTTCTAGAAAAGTAGCCTAACTAGATTTTAAAATCTGGTAGATTGTCTCCTAAGGCTCTAATTTTGACAACAACAGTGATGTTTTCTTTATTTACCCCAGAAAGATATTTTAGCATCTTGGTGTGTGTGTGTGTGTGTGTGTGTGTGTGTGTGTGTGCTTATATAAACCAATCATATTTTCTTTCCTGAGGCTATGGAAAAACAAAAATTATACACACAGAAACACACACACATTGAGACTAAATTAAAATTTTATGTGTCTTAAATTTTGAGAATGATGTAGATACGAATTCTGAAACTTAAGATTTTTCTAAAATATACCAGAGCCTACAATATTTGAGTTCCAGGAGTAAAATGAATCAATTGAAAAGAAATACCCTTATTTTTAGGTAGCTTTGTTTTAAAAGTAAAATTTAATCAAGTAATGAAGAAAGAGGCAGATCAAAAACTAATGTCATGGTTTACCCCTTAATAAAAATAATAATAAATGTAACTTTGAACAAAATTATTTTCAGAGGCAATTAATTATAAAGATCTAATTTCACAACATGCTAGTTTTTCTAAAATTCTCACTTGAACGAGAATTCTTGACTCCACTCTGAAAGCCTTGTATTTAATACTTAGTATGCATATGACAATTTTGTGAAGACTTAACTACCTGAATAATGCATTTAATCAAGAAACTTAAAGGCAATGTGTTTTTCAATGTGTACTGATTAGTAGAAACATGATCAACTCCCTGAAATTTAAAGCTTAGAGCTAATAGTATGCATAATGCTTGTCTAATGCTCAGACTTAAAATCTGAATAAAGTTGAACATAAAAACTCCAATAGGATGTGCAGTTCACTTCATGATACATTCCTCCATCTCTAAAAGTACCACTGAACAGTGAAGAGTGAGCAAAAGGTGTTTTCAAGTTAATGAAAACAATACATGAATTTTCTCATTGTTCTTAAATGAATGAAACCCTTTTTTAAAAACGTTTCCTTACTCTTTTCTTCTGAACAGATGAAAGAAGCTCTAATAAATATAAAACTTTAAATACGAAGGGGTTCTGCAGTTTAAAAATGATAGCACATTTCCCCGGACAGTAAAGAATGTGAAATTGTGTTATGTGCCCCTGCAAAGGTGGATTACATCAAGACCAGTTCATCCTCCTCTCCTTCCTAGTCATTCTTCTCCTCCTAGCAGTGCTAAAGATAAGGTACTGAAAACATTGCTGAATATAGTTCCAAAAACATCGCAAGGTGCATTATAGCTCCTGCTCACTGACATCATTCCCATGACTATTGTCAAGAGACACGATGAATATTTCCAAGTCAAGCAGTTCCTTCATTCATTCTTCAGAAGAGAGTACTCTCAGTGGTTTTTTTTGTTTGTTTGTTTTTTGTTTTTGTTTTTGTTTTTTAGGAAATCCTAGAACAAATTATTCCCAACAAATAGTTCCCTTGGTAGAGCAGGTCTTTCCTAATCTTCACCATAGAGCAGCAGCTTCTGAGTTTGAGGTACCATTCCTTATTCCCTTAGAGGGATCTAGTATGAACCTGAAACAAGCAAGCATAGGTACCAGGTAGCTATTACCTCCCCCACCAATATGAGTCATTAATTAGTTTTTTTAGTGAAGACTCACCACATGCCTAGTCTTCTGACACTGGACTTTAAGTGGTAGGTTAATGATGAACCAAACTACAGAAAAAAAAAAAAAATCACAGAGCATTTCTCTGCTTAGATGCTCTGAATATACTTCTCATTCAGGAAAACTTTGCATTGTTCACGACGTTCTGGTCAATGCTCCCGACATTGGATGGGAGGCAGAAAACATGAAATTCCTGGTGACATTGCTGACATTAATTTTAAAATCACCATGCTTCCTCCCCTCTCGTTCAAACTGCAGTGCCATCAACATGTCTTAAAAATCTAATTAAATATTTCAGGATGTTAGTATCTGGTGAAATGGGTATGAAGGGAGAATAGATTTTATTGTGGCAGCCAACTAGAACAGTTCACATAGTGTTCAATTCCTCAATTCCTGTCTTGATTTAGTGAATTTTGACTGGAAATCCATTAATTTACGCAGCCCTTGTGCAAAATATATTTCCCGCAAAGCACACAAGGAACTCTTAGAATCTTTTAGAAATTGTTAGTAAAGTCAAATCTAGTACATAGTATATTATACTAAGATTTCTACTTTCAAAAGCAAAAATTTTAATCACTACACACTGCAGAGGTAGACTATCCAACACATTGTATATTCTTTGAAGTAAAAAACTGCATACATTTGAATACAATTTTCATAGCTACTATATATCATAATAGGTCACCTCAACACTCTGTGCCTCCATTTTCTCATTTAAATAACAACGACTTTTTTAAATAACAATCTCTGAGATACCTTGAAGCAGAATTCTTTGTTTTACGAATTTTAATTACATATGAATTGCTACAAAACTAAATACTATTAACACTAATTCTAGGATTTTACTACCATAGTTTTTCTATACATTAAATAAATATAAATAGATTTTTAGAAAAACACTAAAGCCTAGAAAATCTTAATACAGCAGGTATTTAGCAGGTTACCAGGCAATGCATTCTTAAAAATATTGACTGCGCTGGTAAGGCACACCTGTAATCCTAGAGAGTCAGGAGACTAAGGCAGGAGGATCGAAAGTTCCAGACCAAATGCCCTAAGCAACTTAAAGGGATGCTGTCTCAAAAACAAACAAACAAACAAACAAAAAAACCAAAACACATAAAGAGGGGCTGGGGATGATGTTCAGTGATTAAGTGAGACAGAGAGAGAGAGAAAGACTGCATTATTACAATATGCATTGGCAAGAAAACATAAATCATTGTCTTTTATATTCTCATTGTGAGGCCAGACCTGCTCACTCCAGCTGACTAGGGCCAGTTTTGCAACTCAGCCCATTTCTCTTTCAGTGACTTTATATTGGTAGCTTAAAATCAGCCATGCAGAGAGTTATTTACACTTAGAAAATTTCAGCAAGTGCTTCATGTAAGAGTCTATTTCCCTCCATCCCTAGAACTAGTTGTTAAACATTACCAGTCTCATGAAACTCTTTATTACTCCATTCTTCTTCCTCCAGGACCCAACAGCAAGAAGACTTTTGAAGTTTCCATGACTCAGACAACTGACAGAGCTAAGTGGATGCAGCTTCTTCTGATTCATAAGCAAGTCCTCCCTGAAACGTTCTCTTACATACATATTCCCTGTCTTTTATCTGAAAATCACTTATGGGAGGAAAGACAAACTTCTTTAACTCTTATCTCCCTGAACACTTCTCTTCTTGAAACCTTCTTGGCAAAAGCCACAGTACCAGCTCTGAATTTACCAAATCTTTTTTGACTTGACCATTTAGAATGTGGTGATTTTTCCCCCTTAATAGTACAATCTTTGGAATTAAAAAATATATTCCATCTTCAGTTTCTGCCTTCCAGTAAATTATATTTGATCTCATGATGGAAAAGATTGTGAAAGTGTAGGATTGAGTGCAGGGTATATAAATGATTGTGTTTCTCAATCTCAAATAACAGTGTTGTGTCTTAAATTTTCATAAAAACACAGCAAGAAAATCACCAAAATGTTCCACTCTTGAGTGTGTGAAATACGTTTAATATTATAATTATAATTATAATTATACTATAATTTCCCAACAGCACTTACTGGGGACATCAAATATGTTTTGGGTGCCATACTGTATGATTACTCTCTTGAGGGCATCACATTTTAGTGAAGAAAATGAAATTTAACTACCCAAAGTTTAAATAATAAAAGAATTTTAACAGAAAAAAGGAAGAAGTTGAGTAGGTGATGCTATCTATGCTATTCTGTAATTTGAAAATTACAGAACTTCAGATGGAACATGAATTATGATTCATAAAGGCAGAAAGAAGAGGGAACTTTATAAAGGAATCAATCATGTATATGTGATGGACAATGAAGACCTCTGTTGGTATGGTCAAAATAATGCAAACATCTAGGACATGGGGGCCTACGTCTGTCCAGAGATGGAAAAAGAAGTGTCTTGAAATGTACAGCAAAGATTTCTATGAAAGGTGAAAGTGATGGATTATAAATTATTAAGTGGCACTAGTATCATGAAAGGAATCCTCAGTGGGAATATTTCTTCCCCATGGCTGATGATCTCTCATATTTCTATGCAGACTCTCCTTTGCCCTCTGCATGTTTTCCCTGGGAGTGCCACAGTTTACTGATTAGGATATTGAAGAGGAAATTTTCACACATGTCCATCTCTACCCATTTCTCTCTCAGCAACTGGTCTACATTCCCCTTTTGTGTCCTCCTGGATGCTGCTGCTTCATCTGGGTGTGAACCAGTCTAGCACATTCTCTGTGTGGACTAGAGAGTGTGTCAAACCTTGGAGTTCAAGTACCAGCCACATTTGGTTCAAATATTAACTAAATTTCCAATGTTACCTTTACTTGTGTATCAATGTTTTAGTCTCCAATTTGCTTCTGTTTTTGTCTTATTTTCAAATCTGTTGAGAATTTGAAGAGGGAAGAAGTATGACTCTTATTGAACCAGCGAACAGACCCCAAAATCATTGTTAGAATAGTGTGACAAATTGGTAAATGACGTCCAGTATAAAATGAAATGTAAAAAATCAGCCAAGCAGTCAATTAATAAAGCATTTCAGTGTTCACTGATATGTGAAATTGGACACGGTAGTGGCTTTAAGTAAAAAGAAAAGCATATTTGGAAATAAAGCAAAAAAAAAAAAAAAAAGAAAAAAAGAAATTCCAGGAAATTGAAGGAATATGGAATGTTTTAGATAATCAAAGATACCACTCTGTACCCTTCAACAATCACAGGTCATTAAAGAACAGGATTTCAACCTGTTAAAGTTTTCTTCTGTTCTTTTCCTTTTCTTTTGTAGTCATGTCTTCACTTTTAAGAAAATATGCTCTTGGCTGGAACTTACAATTTTTAATCATGCAAAAAAAAATTACCTTGTCCACTAAATTAAATGTTTTCAAAATAAGGTAATCACATTTGCATTTCCTCTATTAGCTTACTTCTTAATTGTGGTTCTAATCAAAACAGAATGAACTTTACTAAAGGAGAAAATTTACAGTCCTCACATATACTGTTATCCTTGAAAGATTCAGCTGAGTCTGCTAATTACGTTATCACAATTTTGCCTGAGTTTACATTTCTATTCCAAGAGGAGATAGAAGGGTAGGGACGGAAGCATACAAAATTGAATGAAACCAGTCTCGTCTCATTCATTTTGTATTGAAAATATCCTGGGCAAACTGTGACCTTGAATTCCTCTTCACTTGAAATGCATTTCAATAGACCAATCACATTCTTCTGTGGGTCTAGGATTGCAGTTTTAAAGGTGTGGAGTTTTCCATGTCAAGAGAGAAGAATGTTGTACTTTATATATCAGCTTACACTGGTCATCCTTTTATGAAAGAATGTTTATAGAGTTAGTGATGGGGGGATGATTAACCCTAATCAAGTTATTTCCTTCCAGTGTTACCTTCCAGAATTATTGCTTAAATGAATCAAATGGGTTTTGCCATGTTTACAATAGAACTGAAAGCATAAGAAACATGGTAACAGTAACAATATCCATGATAATTCAGTATCTGATTATGGATTGCTACATTCAAGTGTTTTTCTAAGAAATATTTCTGGTTTTCATTATATCTAGTCCAAATTTTTCAAACAGCATATATAAATTGTGACTTTGTAAATGAAAGCATCTACACACACAGAAAGGGTTGGAAGTTATTCTCCACTAAAAAAACAATAATAAAAATCATTGAATTTGAAGAAACTGCTATCACCATAATGTCTGGGTGGAAACATGATTATAACAAATGAAGACATTTATTATGACTTTTTTGCTCTATCATTTTTCTTCTATATTCAAAGGAATTAGAGGTTTCAGCTTCCTTAAGAAATAATGTGTAGCCTTTCAGTTTGTAAAAACACATGATTGCAGTTGTTGGCTGATGAGATGATGCAATAAATAAATTTGTGAAAATTAAGAAAAGTCAAGTTAAAATGGGAAGGATTGAGTTACATATTAACAAACAGAGAGAAGATAAACAAGTTGGAAAAGTGGTCACAGAGACAGCAGAGATGATTGTCTGTTCCCATCTTTCTCATCCCAGCAGTACCGAGAGAAAAACAACCTTGGCTGCAATGTAAAAATTTCAGACACAGAAGAGGTTTTCCCTTTAGAAGAGCAATCAGATTAATATTCTACTTTTTACCAGATTGAATGCTTTAGTCATAATAGAATCAACATCCTATAATATTCTGACTTGCTTGTGTCCTGTAATGAAAGGTACAAACTCTGGAGCTGAATACCAGAGATTAAGCCACAGCTCTGAATGACTGAGCTCAGTAGCCTTACCCAAGTTACTCACTCCCCACATAGGAAATTGGAATAACCAAAGAACCTATTTGTAGGAAGGAGATGGTTAGGATTAAATGATTTACCAAAAATAATAGCATACTTTATGAATGTCTAAATATCATGAAACCTACTTGAAACTTGAGCAAAGAAAATTTCTATCAATTTACTCTTTACTGCCTAATAGCCTTATAAAATCTGACTCATATCAATCATTGGGTTGAATTACAAAGTATTCTCTATTTTTTTTAAAGAGATACAGAATATTCTCGATGATATTAGATATTGAAAAAAACTAATATTTGTTCCTATAACTACAGGTGATTCTTTACAAATCTAAAAACTCAGTAAAGACTTCTCCAGGATACTTTATGAAAATATTGCAAAGACTCTCCAAATTTACAGACTATTTTCATGAATTTGAAGTTGCACCAGTTTTATGTATAGGAGGATTATCAGAGATGAATTGACAATGCAGCTCAGATATAAACTTAATATCGAAGTCTGCAATACAAAACTGAAAGAACTTAAAAATGGATTACAGTATTAAACTGATAGAACATTAATGAAAACTGAAATGCTCTTGGGATCCTCCTAAAATAATTATTTCATTTCCTGATCACTCCATTTTCCCTGTTCCTTGAGACTTCCACTTGAACCCCAACACAAAAGATTTTCCTTTCTTATTTTTGTACAATATGAAGGCAATGATATAATTTAAAATATAGAAATTGAAATGTCAATTGTTACCAGAATTGGGATCAATTATTGCCACTAATGAAGTAAATTGTAAAAGGTAATTTGAGTGAATGAATAAACAAGTGACTATGCATACCTATATATGCATATAGAGAGGAAGTCATTATTTTCGTTGTAGGAAATTGGGTCATTTAGTTGTTCATGCAGAGCTGCTGGATCTAGTATGCAGATTATGCAACTCAAAGTAAAATTTAAAAATCAGATAAAGAAACTGGAACTCTCAATTCTCTTTATCATCAGAAAACCAAGAGAGATTATTTGATTTCATTTTTCTTTTTATTTTTATTGTGCTGTGGATCAAATCCAGGTCCTCATAAACACTGGACAATTTTAAAATTACATAAAAAATTAAGAAATTCAACCAGGGATGGTGGCACCTGTCTGTAATCTCAGCTCCTCAGGAGACTGAATCAGGAGGATCTCAAGTTTGAGGTCAGCCTAAGCAACTTAGTGAGGCTGTTTCAAAATAAAATAAAATGGACTGATGGTGTAGCTCAGTGGTAGAGTGTCTCTTCCTTCAATCCCCAGTACCATACACAAAAATAGTGAGAAATGTTTTGGTGCTCTGTGAGTACTTTAAGAGTATTTTTGCTAATTTTTACTTAATTGTTCATTGACATCATTGATAAATATAAAATTGGTGTTTACCATCATGGTCTCTTGACATAGCTGACAAAAACACTCATTTATAGATTAATGGCACTTATGGAAGATTAACATAGCATGTGTCCTTATGTCTTTCTTTATTAAAACATATCAGTTGTACCATGTATAAATATACTCTCTAAAGTTAAAACATATACCAGCAAAGTGTATAGTAATATTTATGAAAGGACTCTCTCTCTACATTCTCTACACAGTGAGCGAAGGCTCCAGTATAAATTTCTGTTTACAATCTTGACAGAGTCTGAAATACCTGTGGCAAATGGAATAACACCAGCTCTGATTATTCAGAGAACACCTTCTATCTCATGTAAGAGAGTAAATGGATATAATTTTTTGCTAGAATCTAAGAAATAAATGGGAGGGAAATGCCTGCTCTTTTCTATTATTCTTTAACTGTATCTTCAGTAGTGGTTTGTACTATAATTTGGGCAATTTACATGTTTTATTTTTCTTCCATCTCCTGTTTTCAGAGCACTATTTCCCTTTGATGGAGGAGTTGCTATGACAGAAGATAATGGAGCTTATGGCGCCCAGTGGGGAGTCTATCACTGCTGACTTAGGCTGCTGCCTTTGTTTTTCTTCCCTTGCACTCCTCTGATTTTCTCAGGCACAGTGAGAAACAATTATAAAAGCCACAAGCCATTATAAAATATCATACTATCAAATGGTTATTTTTAAGAGTCTTTCAATCTTTTAGATCTCTTTGTTTATGTTTAGCAGTGGTAAATTACATCATTATTTTTCATTCAATCTGCAGCACAGGGTTGTTAGATTGTTTTTTGCCTCCAGGGAGGCAATCTGAGACTGTGTATAATTTATACTACTTCTTATGTTGTTCTTCATCACATCTATCAAAAACCTTATGTACCTTGTACCTCCTGTGTGAAGTCTTCCCTTACTGATCTTGCTGAGGTGGTCTTGGGAATTCCTATGTCAGAACCATGAACCTTTTTGAGAGGAAGATGGGATAGACATAACCAGAGTCCCTGTTAACTTTCTGCCACAAAGAAAACACTATTTTCAGCCCACTTGTATATGAAGACAATCCAGAAAACTAGTCTAATCAGGGAAATATGGAAAATAGGACATTTATCACACTGAACTCTCAAACCATCACTGATGATTTCCCCAGACTTTCTTCCCTTCTTCTGTGTCAACCAAGGAAGTCAGGGGTCCTAATGTTACAGTTATAGAACTATGATACTTCCTTTAGTCAATAGGAAGCTAGGCATGCACACCCATCTCCAAAATACAACTACCATTACTTAGACATTTAGGACACACAGTGTGAAGAAGCACTTGTGTTTCTTAAGTCACTGTAATTGCAGCATGATTGTATTGAACATGGAACAATAGATATGTGGTTATGGCAGATTAACGTCTCACTACTTAGTGCCTTGTCCATCTCTGTAGAGTAATTCTTAGAGATAACCAAGGAGAGAAGAGACTAAAGTATAGGTCAAAGAGATGTAGATGAATCTTCAGTTACATTAAGAGGCAGCTGGGTCATTTGGAAAGAGAACAGGGTTTGTAAATAACCCTACAAACTTAATACTGTATGTCATTCACCAAGACAGTTAACATTTTACCCTCATTCTCATCACCTTGGGAACAAAAGATATTATTATCTATGTTTCAAGATAGAAGCAAGAATATATAATAAAAATGTTGCTGAAACATCATACCTTCATGGAAAATGGCATTTCTTGTTCTTGGAAACCCACTTGATGAGCCTTGAGCTTCTACTGGTTGATCACCATTTTTATGTCTCTGCATCTCATTTGGTTTTTGATCATATCTCAACTTGTAGCACCACTTTCATTTAAATCTTGAACTAGACACACAGTGTAGATGGATGGAATAGATAAGTATGTGTGTGTGTGTGTGTGTGTGTGTGTACATGCACTCACATGCAAACACACATGAATAAGGGACATTAGACTTGTCAACATATTAATCCTACATTGAAATTAATAATAAGCTTCTTATTTCCTAGTTCGCTCCATAACCTTAGTTTTGTGACCTGTAAAATGTGGAGTTTCACAAAAACAAACAAACAAATCTGGCTTATTGGTATTTATAACAATTAAATGAAATAATGAACACACTACAAAGTGTAAAGTGCTTATATTGGGTGCTCAGAACTGTTACTATTATTAACCTAATAGACTCATAAGTATGTTAAATATGTAGCCTAATTAGAGCAGAATAATAGATAAAACCATTCATTCCTGCCCAATGATAGGAAGTGTTCTCTTCCATTAACTTTAGATTTCTTTAGACATAAGTTTGAGTACCTTCAGTTTTGCTGTTTCTTTGAATACTTCTTTAAAGATCAGCTAATGAATCATTAAAAAATGGTGAGATCTCATTTTTTGCCGGCCCTCTCTAAATACACTTCAAGCCCTGAGAAGAAATCCAGCCAAGTCTTAGGGCTGCTTGTAATTTAAACTGCTTGGCTTGCTGCTGCTCTGGGTTTACCCTCCAATTTGTGCTGAATGGGGAGGAAAGTGAGTAGAGGAGAAAACTGCCAAGGTAGCAACTACAAATTCAGAAGACATGAAATCACATTATGTATTCCTGGAGGATGAAGACCATACATTATTAATCTTTGTCCCTTAGTATATAGCATTGCTTACACATTGCAATAAATAATAAACGTATTATAAATAACTTTGTAAATGCAGTACATCATTTGTGGTACAATTTCAGGATTTATAGGTTCTTTTTCAAAGTTTTCTATTCTATTCCTTTAAATAATTTTCAATCCATGAAAGTAAAATAAAGTTTAATAATTTCTAATAAGTGTTTTTGAGTTTATTTTTGCCCGATTAGTGTTATGTAATCCTAATACATAGTTGTTATGATACCAAAAAAAATGCAAAATCTTTGGGCGCTTGTTTCAAAAAATTAATTACGTTTTCTTATTTCATTCATTGTCTTCAAAACCATGTTTCATTATCTATTTTCTATCTTAAGGGCTTTGTAAGAAGATTATAATTACACAGTTAAAAAATAAGCACAAGGGAAGCAAAAATAAATATAATCCTATATTTTATCATATATTTCCTATGAACAGTAATATTTTTAGGTAGACTTTTTGACAACAAGCAATGAATAGTTATTTTGGGAATTAAAACCAACAAAAAGAAAAGTTTAAAAATGCTTTATATTCTTTGATATTAACTTAGTTGCAAGTAGCATCTCCAAGAATCAATCACATAGAAAACATATACTATATAATCAGTGATTCAGAATTATGGCCATCCAGTATCTATTTGTGTTCTTTGGAAAATATCAGCAAAAATAATTTTACATCAGTCAAATTCACAACCACCTCAAGTCCCATTTATTGGCTTTATTTTGACAGTTTTAGCAAAAATTTATTGTATTGAAGTGTCCTTGGTATTTCAGACTGTGGAGTAAAGCAAACCTTAAATCCAACATTTGCCTGGCAGTAGGCTGACTTCTTTCTCAATCCAATTAAGGGTATTAACCCCTTTTATATAGTTTTAAGCATTTAAGAAAGCAAGTTATCATTTTATCATAAAATGTCCACAGCTGAATGAGACAGACATAATTACCCTATGTGCATGTATGATTACACCAATGGTATGAATCTACATTGTGCAAAACCATAGAAACGAAAAGATGTACCCCATTTGTGTACAATGAATCAAAATGCATTCTGTAAAAATAAAAAATAAAAAATGTGTACAACTTAAGAAGATGCAACTGAGATTTGGCAAGTTTTAAGGCACTATTAAATTTTTCTTGAATATATTGTTTATTTCCCAAAAGTTCATCTGGAAATTTTATATTAATAATAATATCAATTTGATTAACCCTAGAAGGCTATGGGTGTGTAGATTTTAGAAAGAGAAAGACAGAGGGTGGGGGGAAATAGATATAAATAGATACCCTTTTTAATCACTGGGATTTTCTTAAGGGTAGTGATCATGAAGTTATTTATGTCATAAAGGTAGAGATTCAAGAGCATCATTTGAATCCATCCTCTGGTTCTACTTAATATTATTTTCATAAAGTTGATAAGCACACTTTATGAGTAATGTTTCCTCATCATAGATTTTCTGCTGAAGTTCCTGTCTGTATGTGCAGGCTTGTGCGTCTTTTCTTAGCATGTTCTTCATCAGGAGGCAGCACAATGTAAAGGTTAAATTATTTCAGTCCAAAATTGAACAGACTTAAATGTAATGCAAGCTGAATAACTTTACATTTACTGATTTGATGCTACTTGTTTAAACTCTAAATGACTCAGAATGTTCATCTATAAGATAGGGTCTGTAAAACTCATTGATTCAAGAAGCTTTCAAAAAATTAAATCTGATTATAAGTCAAAACACTTAGCTCATTTCCTAGCACTTGTGAACATACCAAATCACTTCCGAACACACAATATGAAATGTTCACTGTTTCACAATCAACGTATTGTTTTACAATGTATAAATAGATGATGGTTTCTTTCTTATACTTACCCTGCATGGCATTTTGATTTCTTATTCTAAAATCTCCATTCACAGAATGTCAAAATTTGTAATTTTGATATTCTGCAACTTGGTAACTTTGAAATTTATAATGTTATTTTCTGGACCCAACAGAAACATGTAGGTATTTTATATATTTTTTTACAACATTGTTAATATTTATGAATTCTTGCCAATTCACATTTTGAAATATTATAAACATTAAAAACTCTTAAGATAATCTATTGATGTAAGAATGCCAATATTCATTCCTATGTGGAAATAGGTTGGTTTTTACTCATTCCATTTACATAGGTAAATTTTGCATAATCTCAGTTGTTACCAAATTTGTCTGGATTCTCACCACTCATCTCTATTCAAACTTTCCTTTATAAATGAGCTCTTTCAATTTGGGTCTTTAGCACTTCACTGATGCTGTCCAATAATAACATACTGAATAGCTTACTATAATTTGTATTTTGTATATTTAAGGTGAACAACATGCTTTGCCATGCTTCAGATGCTGGGTTCACTCTCCAATATTATGAAAACAAAAGCATATTTTTATGTAAATGCAAATAGTAAATTGATTACTTCAGTAAAACAATTTAACTTTTGTCTCCTTTCACAGTTAATATTTGTATATGTGTGGTGAAAGCATCTAAAATCTACCTTCATCAAATTTTAGTATACAATACATTGGTAATGATAGTTCTACTGTACATAATATTTCTACATTCATTCATTCTATGGAACTTTGAATTTGTACATTTTGACCTCTTTCTCCCCATTTCTCCTCCTTCCCCAACACTGGTACCCACCATTTTACTCTGCTTCTATTAATTCGATATATATTGGTGAGAGAAGATATAAATTAGATCAGAATCCTATAATTTAGTTTTATATCTAATATATAGATGAGTCTTCGTTTGCTAATCATCAGTAAATCTTCCATTTGTCAAAATGAAATAACATTTAAGATGGCAAACTATCTTTCGGCATTGGGAATTGTTTTCCACTATCTTTTTAAGGGATTTCTCTGGTGTTATTAGAATTTTATATAGCAATTCTTGTTGATTTTTTCCCTAAATATTAGTCATTATGTTTGTGTTTCTTTATAGGGATTAGTTAAGTTATTCAGGAGATGACAGGACATATCCTAAGAAAATGTTTAAGAGTCTTTGCAAATAATATATGTAATATATTATTTATATAATATGTAACATATAGATGTATATATTGTATATATATATCTATTATATGTATTACATATATGTTGAATATGATATGCTATATATATACAATATACATAATGTATAATACATATGTATATATGCATACATTGACATATAATATATATGCATATTATGTTATATATAATGTTATATATAATAAGCATATATGTGTATATATATATAGAATTATATAGAGAGAATGGAATTAACATATATTATTATATGCATATAAAACATATATTATATATAATGTAGTATATAGAGTATATAATGCATGTTAATTCCATTCTCTCTATATAATTCTATATATAGTAAATATAGGATATATATTAATTCTATTCTATTACATGTAATTCTATATATAATATATAATCCATCTTTATATATTATATATAATTTATATATAATATATAGTGCATATAAAATGTATATAGCAGATATATAAAATGAATTTTAATTTCATTCTCTCTCTATATATATATACACACATGCATATGTATTATATATAATAATATTATACTCATTTGCTCCTTGTTTTTGATAAAGGAACATTTATTTATTATATATATAATACATATATTATAGTTTAAAATCTATATAAAATCTAATATATATAGTATATATGTATATATATATTTGTGTGTGTATATATATATATATATATAAAATAAGCTTTGCCATAGGCTGATATTCTGAAACAGACATAATCTTACATCTCCTCCTTGATTTCTCTTGTTCCCCAATTAGCAGAAGCTGAGGTAAAAAGTTATTAACACAAAACCTTGCATGCTCTAGGCAGAATTATTTATCTTCCACTATAAATGTCACATTTTAATCTCTGAATATGTTCCTTATGTGAAAAAAAAGGACTTGGTAGAAATAATTGAGTTGAATGACCTGAGATGAAGAGAGTATGCAGGATTGTCCATTGGAGCCCATTTAATTCCACAGAAACTTAAAAGAGATTTGTGCCTAGGCACAGTGGTGCATGCACAGCAACTCAGGAGGCCGAGGTAGGAGGATCATAGGTTGAGGCCCTAAGCAACTTAATGAGACTGTCTCAAAAAATTTTTTAAAAAATTGTACGAAAGGACTGTAGAGGTAGTTCAGCGGTAATTATGCTTTTGGTTTCAGTTCCCAGGACCAAAAGAAAAAAATAAAGATTTTTCCTGACTGTGGTAAGAGAAATATTTCACTATGGAACAATGGCAATCACTATGTAATATTGCTAATTTTGAGGATGGATGATAACTCTTTCTTCTGAATAGTAGGCAGCTTCTAGAAATATAAAAAGGTAAGGAAACAGAGACTCCAGAAGAAAATGTCACTCTGCAGGTACTTTGATTTGATTCACTAGTCCCAGGTTGAGTTTCCAGCTTTTGGAACTATATAATGTGTCATAGTGTTTTAGTACTAAATTTCTGCCAACTCTTTATATCACCTATAGACTATCAATACAGGTATCATCTGGAGTTTGTTTCTTTTGTCAACTTAAGTTTTTATCATTTTTTTTCTATCTGTGAATAAGACATGAATTTCATAGGCTAAATATTTTCATATGGAAAATGGAATTTGCTTTAGTTTTCTATAACTGGATTTAGTTTTTTCTTGAATCTATTCTTTAATTTGATAGTAAACTTAATCTAGTCATTTCCAGGCAAATGTAGTCAAATTACAACCCTTCATTTACAATTAAAATATGCTTATTAATCATTTGTGACTTTTCTCATGCATTAATTGCCACTATCACATCACTTTTCTGTTTTTCTATTTATTTTTCATTGCTATCACTAAAGGTTTATCCATAAAATATTAGTAATTATCTCCCTTTAGTGCAGAAGCCAATAACATTACAATCTTTTGTTCCATGTGATTTTGTAGATAAAGGAAAATTTGAGTGTGGGTATCTTAGGTCCACAATCTAGTTTGCTTTCAATCACTTGAGCAGACGAATTTTAAGCCCAACATGGATAAGGTTTGCTTTAACTTAAAGCCAAATTTTGAGAGTTGTATTTTATATAATTGGACATTTGCAATATTATATGAACTAATGAAGTAGAAATGTTAAAGATAAAATGTTCAGGAGGGTATAGAATTTGTGAAAACTTAATAATAGTGAATCACCAAAAAATTTTTTCAAAATTTTTTTCTTTTTATTAGTGCATTGTAGTTATTCACAACACCAAGATTCATTTGACATAATTATACAAGCATGGAATATAATTTGCTCCAGATCAGCTCCCAGTACTTCCACTTTCCCTTCCTTCCTCCCACCCCTGTTTCCTCTTCTCCACTGGTCTTTCTTCTATTTGTTTATAGTTTTTAAAATTAGTGGTTTACAGATACCCATAAAGGTGAAATTCACTCTGATATATTCATATGTAGACATGGCATAATTTGGTCAATTCAATTCTTCCATTTTCCCATCCTGCCACCTCCTCGTCTGTCCCCTTCCTTTGCTCCACTGATTTCTCTTCCATTTTCATAGGTTTCCCCACCCCCTGTGTATTTTCCTTATTTTGGCCTAGGTTTAGCACATGAAAAAAATTTTACCTATTCTTTTATGAGTCTGGCATATTTCACTTAGCATGATGTTCTCTGGTGTTATCCATGTAACAGCAAATGACATAATTTTATTCTTTTTAATTGATAGGTAAAATTCTGTTTTGTATATATGACATTTTCTTTATCAATTCATCTGTTGACAAGCACCTGAGATGGTTTCATAACTTGGATATTGTGAGTTGTGTGCTATAAACATTGAAGTGACTATATTGATAGAGTATGCAGACTTTAGATCTTTTGGATAAATAACAAGGAATGTAATACCTGGGTCATATGGTGGTGTTATTCCTAGTTTTTGAGAAATCTCCATACTGATTTCCAGAGCGATTGCACTCATTTGCAGGCCCACCAACAATGTATCAGTGTAACTTTTCCCCAATCCTTACCATCATTTACTATTATTTGTCTTCTTGATAGCTGCCATTCTGACTGGAATGAGAATGAAATTATGGCATTTGCTGGTAAATGGAAGTAGCTGTAGAATATCATGGTAAGTAAAGTATGTCAAACCCAATAAACCAAAGACTGAATGTTTTCTCTGATATGTGGATGCTAATTCACAATAAGGTGGGGAGGATAGGGAAGAATAGAGTTATTTTATATTAGGTAGAGAGTGAAGGGAGGGGAAGGTGTATGGGGGTAGGAAGGATAGTAGAGCGAAACAGACATTATTACCTCATGTACATATATGACTGTATGACTGATGTGATCCTATAATATGTACAATGAGAAAAATGAGAAATCTCACTCCATTTATGGATGACATATTGGAATATATAAATGCATTCTACTGTGAATTATGACTAATTAGAGCAGATATTTAAAAAGTTAAAAAAAAACAGTAGGGTATTGACATCAACATAGATATGAGGACAAATGGAAGAGAAGACACAGAAACAAACCCAAATGGAAAGAATGACACAGAGACAAAACCATATAGACATGGTTATCTGATATTATACAAAGATGCAAAAAACAAACATAGGAGAAAAGCTAGCTTTTTTAAAGAAATGGTGCAGGGAAAACTGGAGATAGATCTGTAGAAGAGTGAAACTAGATCCTTATCTCTCACCATGTACTAAAGTGAAATCAAAGTGAATCAAAAACTTAGTAATTAGACCAGAAGCATTGCAATTGCTAGGAAAAAGACATAGGCTCAATACTCCAACATACTGGGATAGGCACCAACTTCCTTAATAAGACCCTGAGCTGAAGAAATAAAAACAAGTATCAATAAGTTGGATGGGATCATATTGAAAAGCTTCTGCACAGCAGAAGAAACAATAAGGAATATGAATAGAGAATCTACAGAATGGGAGAAAATCTTTGCCAGTCACTCCTCTGATAGGAGATTAATATGCAGATTGTATAAAGAACCTAAAAAAGATTGGCACCAAGAAAATAACCTAATAACGAAATGGGTAAAAGAACTACGCAGACATTTCTCCATTTCTCAAAATCAGAAACACAAATGCCCAGTAAATGTATGAAAAAAAATGTTCATCCCTAGCAATCAGGGTAAAGCAAATCACTGAAAAAATTTAATATCAAATTAGGAGTGAATAAGGCAATTTAAAAATACTGAGAAAATTTTGTAAAAATACAGAAGGACCTTGCATTCAATTTTCAAAAAAAAAAAAAAGAAGAAGTTCATAAAATTTAAAATTTATACTGTGTTTTAAACAAACTGGAAATTAAACAGGATGATTTAGGTTTATGATGTTCTAAATCCACCTGGAAATTACCTACATACCAGTCATATAAAAACAGAAAGTGTTGTCTTAAGAACAATTAATGAGTATGTATTTGTAAGCTTCATATTAAAATAATAGGTTTAATTCCTGCTCACAGTTCCAGTATGAGCATCTTCATATTAATTTATCTTAAATTATTTTTTAAATTAATAGATTTTTTCACTGTGGTCATATAAGAGAGCTCACCCTTCCTGGGTGCAGAGGTGCACACCTGTAATCCCAGCAACTCAGGAGGCTGAGGCCAGGAGGATTGTGAGTTCAAGGCCAGCCTCAGCCACAGTGGAGATGCTAAGCAACTTGGTGAGACACTGTCTCTAAATAAAATAAAATGCAAAATAAGGATGGAGATGTGGCTCAGTTGTTGAGTGCCCCTAAGTTCAATTCCTGGTACAAAAAACAAAAAAACAAAAAACAAAAATCAAAACAAAGCAAAAAAACAAAAAAGAGTTCAAACTCTAATTAAAATTTTATGTATGGTATTAACATTGGCAGAGGCAAATAACAATGATGTAAACTAAGATCCCAAAGTCAGGCCCATAGGAGAATATGGTATGTAACAGTTGAAGTCACAGAGGGGTGAAGAAATTATCTAAGTCACTCTGTGCAAAAAAACAAAACAAAAAAAAAAAAAAAAAACCACCACCAACAAAAAAAATCTACCTTACACTGGGTACATGGCTACAAAGACTACAGTGGTGTCACTTTGGTCTCTAACTCATTTATAGCATCATCCATTTGCCTTAGAAACAACTGGTAGTTCCAAACAAAATTCAAACTGAGAAAGAGTTATAAGATGAAGGTAAAGTAGAGAAGATTGAAATTTATTAGTCACTGTCTCAAATTATTATCACAATGTACCTGACCTGTACACTACTATATTCAATCACTGAAGTTCCTTAATACAAGTACAATGTATTGGGCCTCTGTGACTCTGTGCACATTCTTCCCTCAGTCAGTTCCTATAGTACATTTTCCTCTATAAATGTTATGCAGAATCACTGACCATAATTCAGATTCCATTCGACATTACTTTCCATGAAGTCTTCCACAACTCCACTACACTACACGTTTATGTGTGCCTAATTTGTGCAAATGAATGTCTACTCTCAATGATTTAAGAAAAGGATACTGGATTCTGCCCTTGCTTTTCATAGAACAGAGATTTAATTCCAGAAAGAGCAAGACAGAGCCAAAGACTACCATTCCTACCCAGCATACCACTGATAGAGCTGCCATGACGTTCAGAGAAAAGTGAGCTGCTGTCTCTGACTAGCTGCAGAGCCATTGCCCAGAGCTTCTTCCACTGGGGAGAGGCAGATCATAAAAGGAAAGTCCTGTAGCTCTTCCTAAAAACTGATTTTATTTGGAATAGAGGACAGGAAAATGTATGCCAAAGGGTATTGGTGAAAAAAGGTAAAGATTTTTGGTGGTGAGAACCAGGAGTTTGGTAGCTCTATGACAGTATCAAATGAAATGGTTAAAAAAAAGTTAGAAATTTAAGAGACTCTGCTAGGGAGTCATACAACTAACAAGAAGCCCCCAGAGGAAAAACAAAATGCAAACACCATGAATTCCCAACTTTAATTCAATCAATCCATAGAGCAATTTATGGTCTAGGCCATGATGAGTATAGTAGGTGTCACTAACAATTAGGAATTTGCAGTTTGTTGTGGTACCAAGACAGGCAATCCAGGCTGAACCAAAATAGGTGAATGCAGAAAAAGGAGTGGGTGGGAAGTTAGGGAGAAGATTCCTCCCCAGGTTTGCACCAGGTGAGGAACAGAATCAGAGGGCATAATGTGCAGGGAAAGTCGACTTCACTAAAATAATCCAGACAAGTCACTAAAATATAAGCAAATATGACCACAACAACAAAGCATTGGGGAAAGGGAGAGAAAGAGTCAATATATGGCTACTACAGTCTTACCTGAAATATGCAGTGTTGGATAAAATATGGAGAGCTGTGAGCACATAAAATCATCTGACAGTATACAAGAGAAACAAATAAGGCAAGAGAAACATTTATTAAGCAGACTCTAGTGTTTGAATAAATGAACCAAGGCTCCAAGCAGTGATTTTAAACACGTTCAAAGAAATTAGACATTATGATTAAGTGAACTGAAAAATGTGTTAAGACAATGTTTTATGAATAAGTAGAATTAATAAAAAGGTAGAAATGATTTAAAAAGAAGAAAATTGAAGCTATGTTTAAAATTTTCAATTGTCTTCATTTGTAAGTACAATAATTGAAATGAAAATATATTTGAGGGAGTCTTTGCAAGAGATTTGGACTTGGAGGAAAAGTCAACAAACTAGAGGTTATACTTGCAAAGATTATACAACCTGAAGAGCAGAGAGAGAAAAGAGAAGCATAGAAAAAAAATATTTGAAGACGTTAAGCCTAAAACTTTCAAATAAAAACATGAATGGACTCATTCAAGAACCTTGATGAGCAACAAGTAGAATAAATGACAAGAGATTCACAGCAAGACATGTCATAGCAAAATACTGACAAAGAGAAAATAGTATCATAAGTAACAACAAAACATACCATGTACAAGGTAACCCCAGTAAGATTAAAAACTCACTCTTCATCTGAAATGAAGGAGAACATAAAACAGGAATGGTAAATTCAAAGTGAAAAAATGAATAAATTAAAACAGAGGGAAAAGAGGGAAAAATATCAACTAAGAATGTTGTGTTCTTTAAAACTACCTTTAAAAAATAAAGGTCCAATAAAGACTGTCAAGATAAATAAACAGGAAATTCATTGCTAGCAGATACACCTTATAAGAAACAATATAGGAAGTTCTTTAAGATAAACAAATGATATTAGACAGTAACTCAAACACACAAGAATAAACGAAGAGCTAGTAAAAGTAGTGATAAATAATTGTGGAAATGGCATACATAAATCCAATTATATCAATAAGATTAAATGTGGAAATATTTTTAATTTTAGTGTCTAATTCATTCACGTTTAACATTATTATTGATTCGATCAGATTGATATCTGCCATTTATTTAGTAATTTAACATTATGATGATGGTTACACAATTCTGAGTGTAACTCATTGAATTGAACATTCAATGAGTGAATGGTAGATGGAAAGTCTAGCTCCATGAAATTACTATAAAAGAATGTAGGAATAAATGAAAAGGAAAATATTAGTATTATTAGGCATTGATATCTGGTAAAAATGTGGTGTAACATGTTTGACAATAGTAGAATCCCAAAGATTTGAGAAGGAAAAAGAGATTATTCATAACAAAATTTATGCTTTACTGATAAATGATTAATTGGATTTTATATACATATATTAATTGCATTATATATATTCTTGAAAGTAAGTCTGAGCTAAAAACATGTTATTATTATAGATACAAATCTTATATTTTGAATTTATAAAGACAGGTCTCTATGTGGAAGTATAAATAAAATTTCCAGGGAGGAATATAATTGTGTGTAAATATAATCAGTGGTATTAGCCTATTATTATCTACTGTAGAGATGAATTAGTGTGTAACAAGTTCTATGCTGTTTTATTTTATTTTTTCCCTTCATAACTCATTTGAAGTCTGGAGCATCCCAGTGAGAAAGACATTTCAATAGTCCTTTTATAGTTTGGGACATTTGGGAAAGAGAAAGGCAGAGCTGTAAAGTGGTAGAACTAACATTCCCATTTAGATATGTCTGATCTGATCATAAAATTTAAACTATTTGCTACCATACTAATTATGGCAGGGCAACAGAATTTGCAATACAATGGATTATAATAATTTTATGTAATATTAACTTTTTTCTTGAGCTACTGGCTTAGAAATACCTGGGCTCAATTCCTCAGCTGGAAAGTGGAAATCCTCCTCCTTCTCAATCTTTTGAAGGGATTGCTTATATACAATGTGGTGGAGAAACCTGTAAATGAAGATGCACATACCATTTGGCACCTACATCTGAAATGTAAGTCCTTGTCCATATTGAATTAACTTCAAATATGAAATTTAAATTACAGATCTACGCTTGTTGTTTTATGAAATCCAGAAGATTTACTGTGTAAACATGAATGAATAAATGAATGAATCAATCAATACAAGTAGGGCCAAATTAATTATATGGGGTTCTGCATAAATGGTTATAACTGATAAAAAGTCACTCAGATTAATTTTAAATTGTTCCATACAGCATAGCTTTAAATTTACAGTAAAGAAATGTGTTTAATTTGTTGCTGCATTATAAGTTTGACAAGTCATTCTTCTTTAATGTAGCCATAATAAATATTTTAACTTTGAAGGCAAAGCAACATTTTCATATTTGGAGAGAATAAAAGGGAATATTCTGTCAAATTGTATTCATAGGAGTATAAAGAAAATAAAGAAATTTTTTGTTTTTATTACCTAATCCTTTAATTTCCTTTGTCTGAAGGCCAATTACTCTAAAGTTTGAATTAATTTATTTTAAGTTAAAATTCTATGTCAATAAGTACATGATGGTCCTGAATTGTGACTTTTAAAAATATTTGTTTAAGTGTTTATGCATGTTTAAAGTAACTATTGAAATCAACCACTTTGGAATACAAAAAGAAGTTGCAACATTATTAATGATACTTCTAAATCACATTTTCTACTTCTGTAATCATATAAGCATATGTTCCTCATAATGACAGTCATCAAGCTAATGTAGATGTATAATTCATTCATTTTGGAAATTAGCCACAGTTCCATCAGCTCTGAACACAGAAACTCAGGCATAAGAATATATTCATTCTATGCAAAGGAATAATTAGAATGAGTAGCCCTTGATGCTAAATCTTAAAAAAGCAAATAAAATATTGTAGTCTCCCATAGATTTATCACTGAAATCAGGTTTTGTGTCTATTTTATATTGATAACTTTGATTTTGTTTTATTTATATATAGTTTTACTTATTTTTTGTTTGTTTCATGACAAATAAAAGTGATATCCAATAACATTTCCTGAAGTAAACCTGAAGCAAATCCTTTTCAAGATTATTATTCTTATTATGATGCTGTTTTAAAAACATTTGTGACATGGTATCTACCCTCTTAATGGATATTTCAAGTTACACTACAGTATTGTTATTATAGGCATAATATTGTATAGATTTCTAGAAGTCATTTATTTTGTATAACTGAAACTTTATACTAATTAGTCAATAATCCAGAATCTTTCAGATGATTCCTAAACATATCTCACAGTCATATTCCTGAATATTTTTATAGAAGAGAACTGACATTATCCGTGTTTAAAGGATTTTCCTTGTATAATTGTATATCTATGTGCAAAAGTCAGTTTAAAAAATTGCATTTTGCATGTTTGAAATTATGAATGTCTGGTAGAAAAAGGATTTAAAATAAGGACAAGATAAAATACAATAGTCTAGCAAAAGAACTCTGATTACCTTGACTATTCTCTTATGACTTGGTTTGATTTATTTCTCGTCCTTATTTTCATTCAATTTCTATGGTTTCGGACTGGGTTTATAGCTTTTGGCAGAAGAAAATCAGTGACAATGACTTAGGGGAACCTTAGTCTCATGAAAGAAATAAATGCTTGTCAATCAAGAAGTTTTAACCTTTATTACATTTTGACCTTTACATTTTCAAGGTAAGCCTGTTATTTGGAAAATAGTAACACAGAACTCCACAGGATGCTCTGTGATCAATACAATCAACAGACCTTCACACTGTATGTTTAAAGGTATTATGAAGATAAACAAACACATCAGAATTTTACCAGTTGGAACAATTCTGTACTGGATGCTTGCCTCATTCGGGAATTTGCAATTGATCTTTATCTTGAACTCAGCAGTATTAGTCTCAATAACTACAAAAGAAAAACAAAGGTATTAGGCAAATGACAGCAAATGTTTTCATGTTTGGAATTGATGACAACTTGGATATTTACCCAAAGAATGACAACGAAACATGAAGACAGCAAAATATTCTTTCCAAAATTAAATTTATATCCATGCTTTCTCTATTCAGCTATTAAAATATTTTTGAGTACCTCCCATGAATAAGTGACCATTCCCTTATCTTGTGTCAATGATGAATAAAATGTACAAAGAATCAAAATAAAAACCAATTAAAAATTAAAAAAAAAATACATGTTGTCTTTCCCTTTAGATTGTATATCCTATTTTAGAGATCAGTGTTGTATCTCTCATGACATTAAATATATAATCAAAACTTTGATAATAATTTGAAGAAAGATGTGCAAGAGCACATGATATGATGTTCTTACCTCGCCTGGGTGGACCTTACACAAGAAGTATTTTTGAACTCTCCTAAAAGATGAAAAGAAAATACGTGAGAAGTATGTGACTTGGGTGATCAGGTGGATTTAGGAGTAAAAGAAGTGGAGAAGTCCCAGAAAATACCACACAAATGTTCAGTACATCAGAAACAAATTTCCATTTTCTTTCACAACTTTTATACTTTTGTCAAATACATCTGCATTTTGTGTGCTTTATATACCAAATACTTCGTGATTTTTATGTTGAACACTCAATTGTCATTTAAAAGCATTAAAATCAAGAAAATGCTTCTTGTGAACAATTCATTGATCCTGACAACCATTCTTCATCACTTTCTGAACTCATGTCATTCTTCTGGTAACATTTATCTTTTTTTAAAGATAATTTTCTTTAATTTGTTCTAATCAGTTATATGACAGTGGAATGCATTTTGACATACCATACATAAATGGAGTACAACTTCTCATTCTTCTGCTTGCACATATTGTAGAATCACAACTGGCAGGTAGTCATATACACACATAGGGTAACAAAGTCCACTTCATTCTACCATTCTTCTACCCTCATACCCCCTACCCTCCCTTCACTCCCATCTGCCTAATCCAAACTACCTCTATTTTTCCCTAACCCACCCCTCTTATTGTGAATTAGCCTCCGTATATCAGAGAAAACATTTGGCCCCTGGTTTGTTGGGACTGGCTTATTTCATGTAGCATGGTAGTCTCCAGTTCCATCCATTTACCAGCAAAGGCCATCATTTCATTCATCTTTATGGCTGAGTAATATTCCATTGTGTATGTTTACCACTCAGTAGTTATCAAACTACAGGCCAGAACTTGGCTCAGTGATATAAACTTTGCAACCATTGAAGGTCCCTGAGTTCATTCCCCTGCATCAAAAACATAAATAAATAAATAATTATCAAAATAAAAATTAAAAATTAATGGAATTTAAAGTATTAATATAATTTCACCAAACATGTGTATAATTCTTGCACATGTCCTGTGTGGATGAGGTAAAGGGTTCCTGTCAGAGGGATGAGCTGGCTGCAAAATAAAAGATAAGTAAAGTAATTTATATATCAGAAATAAAGACAAGAAGGCAAGAATATTTTTTTAAGCAGCCGTTCATAAGAGTCTGGCTCTAGCAAAGGAAGGAGCCTGGGCTTGCTTTATTTATAGCAGTACAGATCAAAAGGAACTGGTAGGAACTTCTTTGAGAAAAACAGGATTGAAATGGGTAAGAAGGCCATTTGGCTCTAGCAGGTCACTCCCATATCCAATGCTTCTATTTGAACTTGAGCAGTGAGCTAAAGCAGGATAACCACATGATTCAAGCATTCTTGAACAGTCAATATCCAATGGTGAGTTCCAGAGGCCAGATATTCCTGTTAATGGTTCAAACTAAGCTCAGTTCTCATAGGAGTCATGGATGGTTTCATGCACATAATAATACTTAGAAAACATGCTTGCAGATTTCTCTATAATTCACTTGTCTTCAGTACTCTGCCTTACAAATTTCAGCCACACTTCCTTCTGTCTTAACACAGAGTGACCTTCATTCTTTCTAGGTTCCCACCTTCTTTCCATAGTCCCATTTTTTTTTTCTGTACCATGGATCGAACCCAGGGCTGCAGCCTAACCACTGAGCCACATCTCCAAAACTGTTTATTTATTTATTTATTTATTTATTTATTTATTTATTTTTGAAATAGGATCTTTCTAAGTTGCTTAGGGCCTCACTAAGTTGCTGAGCCTGGGCTTGAAACTGTGATCCTCCTGCCTCAGTCTCTCAAACCACTTGGATTTCAGGAGTGCACTGCCACACCCAGTTCATAGTCCACAATTTTAATCTTGATCAAAACCCAGAAAGATTACTATGGTCACCTAATTTAATTTTCTTCTCTCAGTTACCACAGTTCTGCAGTTCCTAAAAACTACCTACAGAAGCCTAAAACTTGTTGGTTTGTATACATTGTCCAATGCTATAAATTTTATGACATCATACCAAGTTCTGTGCTACCAGCTTCTCTATAGCCCAAAGACTTAATGCTTGTCTTCACATTGTTTACTAGTAGTGCTGCTATAGTAAATGACATTAAATTCTAACAGGAAGCAGGAGACTATTCTTTTTACTTTGGCTTAATATTGTTTCCCATCTTTAAAAAATGTCTTTAAGAAACAACATATGACAAAGAATAAAAGTACTTAAAAACTAGCTGGGAGCGGTGGCACATGCCTATAATTCCAGTCGCTCAGGAAGCTGAGGCAGGAGGATTGCAAGTTCAAAGTCAGCCTCAGCAAAAGCAAAGCTCTAAGCAACTCAGTGAGACCCTGTCTCTAAATAAAAAAAGAAAGAAAGAAAAAATACAACATAAGGCTGGGATGTGGCTCGGGGTTTGAGTGCCCTGAGTTCAATCCCAGGCACCAAAAAAAAAAAACCAAAAAACAAAAACCTTAAAACTATATTTTGGCCACTGCGTGACATCTCCTGGGTGATCTGGCCTAGAGGGGCTGGAGTCACTGGCTCCAGCTGTGAGTTTGGACCCTTTGGCACCATTTTGCAGCTTCCCTGGCAGAGGGTGACCATCTGGAACTGCCTGAATCCTCAGAGCTGAGCTACGGTCTTCCCCGCCACTGTGAGACGTCTCCTGGGGAGGTCTGGCCTGGAGCAGAGGGAATCGCCAGCTCCAGCAGGGAGTTTGGGACCTTTGGTGCCATTTCACAGCTTCCCTGGAAGAGAGTGACCACCTGCCACCGAATGAGCCCCCAGCGAGGAGCTCAGGCCTGCCTGGACTCTCAAGCCCAGTGTCTCCATCACTGAGCACAGTTCTGTGCCCCCACCACAACATCGTCTAGTCCCCAGGTCCACACCCTGGCCCGGAGTCTAGCACCTTGCTGTATCTGATTGTCTATCAACACCAGGCTGCCTCTGCCCAGAAGCATTGATTATTCCCAACCTGGAGGAAGTGGGACAGCAGCTTTCTTGGGTCACCACTTGATCAAGCACCTCTCAAACATCAGGTGAGTTACTGGAAATCTGCAGGGACACTTTAAGTCTTTACAGGGAAGTTGCAATCCCTCTGATTCGCACTACTACAGGGGAATATACATGAGCAACATGAGAAAACCGGGAAGAAAGTGTCCTAAACAAACCTAGATGATATATCAAGAGAACCCAAATACAGCATGGTAGAAGGAATGACAGAAAGGGAGTTCAGAATGTTCATAATTAAAATGATCCGAGAAGAGAATGAGGTGACAAGAGAGCAGATTCAGGATATGAATAATCAGCTAATAGAGCAAATGCAGGAAGCAAAAAAAACATTTCAATAAAGAGATAGAAGTTCCGAGAAAAAAACAAACAGAAATCCTTGAAGGAAAGAGGGAAATGAAGGAAACAATAACCCCAGTTAAAAACTCAATAGATAGCATGATTAACAGAATAGATCACTTGGAAGACAGAACCTCAGACAATGAAGACAAAATATTTAATCTTGAAAACAAAGTCGAACAAACAGAGAAGATGGTTAGGAATCATGAACGAAACGTCCAAGAAATATGGGACATCATGAAAAGACCAAATTTAAGAGTTATTGGGATTGAAGAAGGCACAGAGATACAAACCAAGGGTATGAACAATCTGTTCAATGAAATCATATCAGAAAATTCCCCAATTATGATGAATGAGATGGAAAATCAATTACAAGAGGTCTACAGGACACCAAACACACAGAATTTGAACAGATCCACACCAAGGTACATTATAATGAAAATACCTAACATATAAAACAAAGATAGAATCTTAAAGGCTGAGAGAGAAAAGCAGCAGATTACATACAGGGGGAAAACAATACGGATATCAGCAGATTTCTCAGCCCAGACCCTAAAAGCAAGAAGGGCCTGGAACAACATATTTCAAGCTCTGAAAGAAAACGGATGCCAACCAAGAATCTTATACCCAGCAAAACTTACCTTCAGATTTGATGACGAAATAAAATCCTTCCATGACAACAAAAGCTTAAAGAATTCACAAAGAGAAAGCCTGCCCTACAGAATATTCTCAACAAAATATTCGAAGAGGAAGAAATGAAAAACAACAATCTCAGTCAACATGGGGAGGAATTATGCTAAAGAAAAAGTCAATCGAAGGAGAAACAAAGATAAGCTAAAAACCCTAAAAAAGCTAAAATGCCAGGAAATACAAGTCATATCTCAATAATAACCCTGAATGTAAATGGCCTAAACTCATCAATAAAAAGACATAGACGGACAGATTGAATTAAAAAGAAAGACCCAACAATATGCTGCCTTCAAGAGACTCATCTCATAGAAAAACATGCCCACAGACTAAAGGTGAAAGGTTAGGAAAAAACAAACCATGCACATGGACTGAGTAAAAAAGCATGAGTTTCCATCCTCATTTCAGATAAAGCAGACTTCAAGCCAAAGTTAGTAAGAAGGGATCAAGAAAGACATTTCATACTGCTTAAAGGAAGCATAAATCAGCAAGACATAACAATCATAAATATTTATGCACCAAAAAATGGTGCATCCACCTATGTCAATCAGATCCTTCTCAATTTCAGGAATCAAATAGACCAAAACACAATAATACTGGGGGACTTTAACACTCCTCACTCACCGTTGGACATATCTTCCAAGCAAAAATTGAACAAAGAAACCATGGGACTCAATGACATAATCGCTAATTTGGACTTAACAGATATATATGGAATATTCCATCCATCAAAAAGCGAATACACTTTCTTCTCAGCAGCTCATGGTTCCTTCTCTAAAATAGACCATATGTTATGCCACAAACCTACTCTTAGCAAATACAAAAACATAGAGATACTACCTTGTATACTATCAGATCATAATGGAATGAAATTAGATATCAATGAAAAAGTTAAAAACAGAAACTACTCCAAGACCTGGAGATTAAATAATATGCTATTGAATGAGGCATGGAAAACAGAAGACATTAGGGGGGAAATTAAAAGATTCCTAGAGGTAAGGGAGAACAAAGATACAACATATCAAAATCTCTGGGATACTATGAAAGCAGTGCTAAGAGGAAAATTCATTGCATGGAGTGCATTTAATAAAAGAATGAAAAGTCAACAAATCAATGATCTCACACTACAGCTAAAAGCCCTAGAAAAAGAGGAATAGATCATCACCAAAAGTAGCAGAAGACAGGAAATAATCAAAATCAGAGCTGAAATAAATGAAATTGAAACCAAAGAAACAATTCAAAAAACTGACGAAACAAAAAGTTGGTTCTTTGAAAAAATAAACAAAATTGATAAACCCTTAGGCACGCTAACAAAGAGAAGGAGAGAGAAGCTCCAAATTACTAAAATTCGTGATGGAAATGGAAATATTACAACAGACAAAACTGAAATACAAAACATAATAAGAAGCTACTTTGAAAATTTATACTCCAACAAAATAGAAAACCTGGAAGACATCAACAGGTTCCTAGAGGCATATGAGCCACCCAAAATGAATCTGGAGGACATACACAACTTAAATCGATCAATTTCAAACAAGGAAATAGAAGAAATCATCAAAAGCCTACCAACAAAGAAAAGTCCAGGACCAGATGGATTCACAGCCATGTTCTACAAGACCTTCAAAGAAGAGCTCATTCCAATACTCCTCGAAGTTTTTCATGAAATAGAGGAGGAGGGAACCCTTCCAAACTCATTCTATGAAGCTAATATCACCCTGATACCAAAACCAGAGAAGGACACATCAAGGAAAGAAAATTTCAGACCCATATATCTAATGAACATAGATGCAAAAATTCTTAACAAAACTTTAGGCAATCACATACAAAAGCATATTAAAAAGATAGTGCACCATGATCAAGTGGATTTCATCCTGGGGATGCAAGGTTGGTTCAACATCCAGAAAACAATAAATGTAATTCACCACATCAACAGACTTAAAGTCAAGAACCACATGATTATTTCGATAGATGGAGAGAAAGCTTTTGATAAAATACAGCACCCCTTCATGCTCAAAACACTATAAAAAGTAGGGATAGTGGGGACATTTCTTAACATTGTAAAGGCAATCTATGCTAAGCCCACAGCTGCATCATTCTAAATGGAGAAAAATTGAAAGCATTTCCCCTGAGAACTGGAACAAGGCAGGGATGCCCTCTTTTGCCACTACTATTCAATATTGTTCTTGAAACTCTAGCCAGAGCAATTAGACAGACCAAAGAAATTAGAGGAATACAAATAGGAAAAGAAGAGCTCAACCTATCCCTATTTGCTGATGACATGATTCTCTATTTAGAAGACCCTAAGAATTCCATGAGAAAACTTCTGGAACTCATTAATGAATTCAGTAAAGTAGCAGGATATAAAATTAATGCTCATAAATCTAATGAATTTTTATTCGTAAGTGATGCATCCTCTGAGAGAGAAATTAGGAAATCTACCAAATTCACAATAACCTCAAATAAAATAAAATACTTGGGAATCAATCTAACAAAAGAAGTGAAAGACCTCTACACTGAGAACTACAGAACACTAAAGAAAGAAGTTAAAGAGCATCTGAGAAGATGGAAAGATCTTCCATGTTCTTGGATAGGAAGAATTAATATTGTCAAAATGGCCATACTTCCAAAAGTGCTATACAAATTCAATGCAATTCCAATTAAAATCCCAATGATGGACCTCATAGAAATAGAGCAAGCAATCATGAAATTCATTTGGAGGAATAAGAGACCCAGAATAGCTAAAGCAATCCTTAGCAAGAAGAGCGAA
>JAJEJO010045668.1:0-51847 GCA_020662805.1 Glaucomys volans
CCCCCCCCTCCCTGCCGGGGCGGTAGAAAGGCGGGCGCCGCTCCCAGGCTCACAAAGGCGGCGGGTGGAGAGGGGCGGAGTGGGAGAGGGGATGTTTGTGGGGCGGGGGGGGGGGGTTCGATCCAGCGCCCGTCGGGGGTCCAATGGAGCCGGCAGCGGAGCTGCTTCGAGGGCCCGCAGAGGCTAAGAGTGGCGGCAGAGCGGGCAAGGGAGGTGGGTGGGGAACGAGCGATTCCTGCTCAGGCAGGTTCCTTTGGTCCCCCACTCTGTGTTCCCGAGATTGGGGAACTGCGCTTAGCTTTCTTCAAGAGGTTAGGGGGGCAATGTAAAGGAGATCCTTTCTTTTCTTTCTTCTGCTTCCGTCCACAACTCTCTCCCACCTCCAAACAACACACACACACACACACACACACCTTTCAGGGCGGTGGCTCAGTGGTTTCTGCGCAGTTAGTGGGGAGTCGATGGGGCTGTTGTGGTGACCTCTGGACCTTTTTCTCTTTTGGCTTGCAGGACTTATGCTGGAACCCGGGGTCAAAATCGCTCTTCTTCCCTATTTTCTGGAGGTCCTGGCAGTGTGTGGCCAACCACACATAAGGGGAAAGTGGGGGCTTTGACCTGCCTGATCCCTCCTTTGCAACCCCTGTATGTGGATTTGTTCCTGTCCACAATTGCGGGCTCCGACTAACTTCCCAGGCTCCTGCCTGCCGTGGCCTCTTGGCTTCCAGGGGCGGTGCATTTCTCAGCCCTGGAGTTGGAGAAAGTGGCTTCTTTAGTTCTCTTCTTGGGTTAAGATATAAGGTAGGCTTTTACTATGGTCACTGGAATGGCTAAACTAGGATTAGGATCAGGGTGGATAGTTCTGCTTTGACACAAGGAAAGAGACTGGCAAGAATTTCTTCCTACCTAGAAGCCAAATTGAGAGTGCAGTGCTCTTCTAACCACAGAAGCTCAAAGTGGTCTGGGGACCCTGGGCTACTGAGCCCAGGGAAAGGTTGTGTGGGGTGCCCAGTTACCCCTGTAAGGATGGAAGCTGGAAATGCTCTCTTGAGCATGGGGAGTTGAAATCAGCCTGGGGTAGCCCATCCTAGGGGCTCATGGGAGTGACCTAATTGCTCTCTCAGGTCTCTAACTAGAGGTAGAATGCAGCTCCACAGCTGGAAAGGAGCCCTCCTGCAGAGTTGGGGGTGCTGGAAGAAGCAAGATCTCTCCTGAGCTTCCCCTTTTTTGTGTTCTGAGCCTTTAGTGCTCTGGACTGATTCACAGGTTTGGAGTGGGGGTGGGGGGTGGTAGTGGACTCAGTAGAACCTGCCTGATCCTGTAATTGAGTGGATCCTAGGGATCCACTGGGGACTGATCCTGGTGCACTCCCCCCACCCAAGAGTTCCATCTATGCTCAGGGGTCTGGAATGCAGCCGCCGTCTGCGTGTGTTGGTGCGGGGTTGGGGGGGGGCAGGAGCACAGGAGGGAGGCACTGCCCTGGGCTCCACTGGAGCTCTGGGGGCTGCTTCTGCCACCGCGCCCAACCCGCGGGCTGCCACAGCCTTTCAAATAAACAGTCTCTCTCTGTCTCTCTCCCTCTGTACCTCCTGCCCGAGTTCTCCCTCCCTGGCCCATGTTGGTCGTCCTCTCACACCCAGAGAGCAGCGCTCACCTCCCCTCTCCAGCTAGGCTCGCCTGCTCTCTCTCTTTCTCACACTCCCTCTCACTCTTAGTCACTCTCTGCCTCTTTTTCTCAAGTCCTTTTGTTTCTCGCACATGCCCGTGCTCTCCCTCGCAGGCTCATTTTCTCTCTTCCCTCCCCTCTTCCACTCCTGGCTTTTGGTCTCTCTCCTAAGCCCTGTCAGGAGCTGGCAACCTCCCCCCCCCAAAAAAAAAAAATCTCCCAGCGCCTATAAACCCTGCTTAATTGCTTCCTCATTGGGAAAAAATCAAAATAAAGAAGTGATGGGGCTGGGGGTCTGCTTCCAGGTTCTAGGGCGTACACAGCCCCAACCCGAACTGAGAAGGGGAGCCGAATGGCCTGGCTCGAAACTCCCAGTTTCTGTCCCAAATTGGTCCTGGAGACTTAGGGGGTGGCAATCCCTGGGTGGCAAGAGCTACTACCTCCTGGGCCCCTCCTGTCAGATTGGCCCCAAGAGCACCGAGTGGGGAGATGGGTTTGGTTCTGCTCCAATTTAGTAGAAATCAGTGTGTGTGTGTGTGTGTATGTGTGTGTGTCCACACGCCTGAGTGGGGGGGCTGTGATCTAAATGGTCCCAGAGCAGCCCCCTCCCCCAGCCTCTTCCCCAGGAGACCTTGGGGCAGCCGGCAGGCCTCACACTTGAGTCCTCAGCCAAGTCCAGCTGCTGCAGTTCAGTCTCTCAGTCCTGTTCTGACCCCTTCCTGCCCCCCACTCAGGTTCCCCCACTTCCAGGGAGGGGGGAATGTGCCTGAGATCACATTACAAACCTTTCCTACATGGGGGTGGGGGTTCACTTGACATGTGGGACCCTTGACTACAGCATGGGTGGGGGCAGCTGCAGACCCCAATTCTTGCTTGCCTGCTACAAGCCAAAGTGTTGGTCCCAGCCCCCTCACAGCTGTTCTAGCTCACAGTACTGGGGAGGCAAGCTCAAGGGGCCCCTTTCCGGGGTGGCTAGAGACCTGACCTCTTCTACTCTGGCTGATTGGCCACAGGTGGGGGCCTGAGAGTGATGGGAACCCAGCAGTTTATTGAAGTTCCCTGTTGCTCTGCCTCTCTGCCCCCACCCAGGGCCACCAGGCAAAGGCAAGAAGGGCCTGTGAAGTTGGGGTGAGGGATGAATTGAGGGTTCCCTCTTTTCCTTTGGGTTCTCTGTTGCCATCCCAGCTCAGGTAAATGGGTTCTCCTGGATACTACTGTGCATCACTGTTTTCTGGGGTTAGGAGTGTAGGGAGATCAGGCCAGCCAGGAGGCTGCTGGTTGCCATGGGAACTCCAGGTTTGGGGGAGGGTCCACCCTGAGATTATTACTGGAGCTGAGGTGGGGGATGCTCATCAGCCACATTCTGGCATCTTGGCCCTATGAACCTTAGAAGCCCCTGCTGCGTGAGTTTTTGGGTTTGTTTTTTTGGCTTTTGTTTTGTGTATGGTAGTGGTTTTGGGATCTGGGTGCTAGCAGCCAGTGGTGTAAGCATTCAACTTCTAAATGACACTGGTTGGTATGTTTACTAACCGGCAGGCAGCACCTTGCTCCTTACTATGCATTCTCCTATATGATCTCATTGGATGCCCCCCACAGCCCTGGGGAGTAGGTATTGGTCCCATTTTCAAGATAATGAGGCATATGCCCAGCAAAAGGGAGTTACTTATCTGAGGTCAGTTGTTGACTTGTCTAAGGGGACAGAGCTGTGCTGTGTGCCATTCTTTCCAAGTTATCCTGCTGCCCCAGAATGTAGGGCCTCATCTGGACAGAAGGTACTTGAGGGGAGGGCAGGTAGACATTGGTTTCTGACCAGTCCAGGGCCTTGAGGGCTACTGTCCCCAGATCCTCCAGGCTTTTCATATACCAAGCTTCTTTTGAGATAGGAATTTGAGGTGGGGTCTGCAAGAGGTGCTGGCCCCCTGCTGCCCCTGGCTTCCCCTCTTACCTCACAGGTACATATGCATCTGCCCTTGTGACTCAGACCCTGCCTGTGTAAGGTGAGTGGTGCTCCAGCTTCCTCATTTAACTCCCTAGGCTACCTCCCAGGGCAGCCTGCTGGGGCCACCTGAATCACAGGCAACCAACTAGCAGTGTGGAACTCCCCACTGAGCTCTGAGTAGCTCCTTGCATTCCTCTCTGGGCCAGGAATCTGTCTTCCTCTCAGGGACACCATGGAAAGCAGACAACCTGGAGGTGGTGTTAAACCTTCCCCAGTGGACACTAGTTTTGGCCAGCTGGGGCAGAGGGAAGGACATAGTTCTCGTAGGTGGGGAGGGTGACTTCCTCTGGGACTCTCCTGGCTTCTTTGCCTCCAACAGAGCTGTGTGTGTGCCAGGACCCAGCTGCTGTTCCTGCCCACCCACGCCTGGGCGGGCACTGCTGGGACATGCCAGGCCTGCTCCTACTGCCTTGGGGGCTGGGTGGAGCTGGGGGAGTGAAAGAGGAGCCTTTAATTTGGGGGCTCCCCACCCTAGCTGAGATGAGAGCAGACTTGAGCTCTATCTTAGGGTCTGTCCTCTACTGGTCTTGCCTCCCTGAGGGAACAAACACAGTAGTGGTAGGGTCACCAAATCAGGGCTGTGTGGCTCAAGTCTTCTACTGAGCTTGCACTTGCATGGCCTTCTGTCATGCTCCCCCTTCGCCACTCAGACCACAGGTTGCTAGAGCCTGAGGAAAGGGTAGCAGGGAAGGGAGTATAAACCTCATGGGATGTGGGCAGTTTTCTGAGAATGACTGTCCCTGCTGCAAGATCTCTCCGTATAGATCATCTGCATAAGGGTGGAGAAGGCCTCATCTGGACAGAACGTACTTGAGGGGAGGGCGGGTAGACATTGGTTTCTGACCAGTCCAGGGCCTTGAGGGCTACTGTCTCCAGATCCTCCAGGCTTTTCATATACCAGGCTTTTTTTTTTTTTCCTTTTTTGGTGCTGGGGCTTGAACCCAGGGGCACTTGACCACTGAGCCACATCCCCAGCCCCATTTTGTATGTTATTTAGAGACAGGGTCTCACTGAGTTACTTAGGGCCTCGCTAAGTTGCTGAGGCTGGCTTTGAACTCGTGATCCTCCTGCCTCAGCCTCCCAAGTGCTGGGATTACAGGCGTGCGCCACCACACCCGGCTACCAGGCTTCTTTTGAGCAGTCATGATACTAAGCTCAGTGGAATGGCTAAGGGAGAGATTTGGGCTACGGTAGATGGGAAGGGGCCACCCAAAAGAGAGGAGCCAAAATAGTTCAGGCTGCCTCTCCCAAGTCCTTTTACACCCTGGGGTGGCTCCCTGGGGTCCCTGGGCTATCAGAGGCTAGGGAGCAAAGGCTTTAGAGGTTACCATGGCGACCTGCTTCAGGCTTCCTGCTGGGCCATGTCAATCCCTTTATTTTCCAGAAAAGGGCTTTGTCTGGAGGTGGCCCCAGGCAGGAAAGCTTGACTTGATAATGGGGGGGTAATAGTTTTTGAAAGGTGGAGGATAAAGAGTTTAACTTAGAGACATGTTTTCCTTCTTCTCTCCTACTTCTAACCTGGTAAGAAAAAGAAGAGACATGGAGGGTCTCCCAGTAAAGTGTCATTGGCATTGCATCTGGTTTGGGACTTTACTCTCAGTGTCCACCCCTAGTGCTCCCTCATACTTTCTTAGGCTTCTCACAGGCCAAGATGAAGTTTGCCCAGTGCTGGGGCAGAGGGAGATGCTAAGCAGTTACCAGTGTGGGGGATCAGGGTCAGGGACATCAAGTCTCATGAGGCTCCACTCCTTTTCCACACTTTAGGGAAAGGTGAGTTTCCCTCTGCCAGCTGCTATGCAAATGAACTAATGAATATTTATGAAGTTTGTTCCCTGAGGTTGGTGAGACAGAGGTGTTGGGGGCAATAGTCCTCTCTCCCCTGCCCTTACCTTGTAGACTTCTATTTCCTCAATGTCCCTGGGTTCAGGGTATACCACTGAGTAGGTAGAAGCCCTCTTCCATCTGGGGCTTCCAGAGCCTGGGTGGCAATGGGAGACTGCACCAGGACAGACAAGACTCCCAGGTAAGGAAGCCAGGGCCAATGTTTAGAAAGGCAAATTGGCCTGTTCCTCTCTCCAGTGCCTTCTGTGTCTTTTTGAAGTGCAACCAATGTTTTAGGTCCTCTTAGACCCTATGGATTATTATCCTGGTTGGCTTTTGGCTTCTCTAGTTGGCTTTGAGCACCTCTCTCCTCAGTGGGAACGTTCATCTGATCTCTGGAAGTCTCTAATGTTCCTTTGGGCTCTAAGATATTTAGAAATTGTCTCTTCCTGCCATCTGGATACAACCAGTGTGGGCACTGGAAAGTGAAGGATGCCTTGGGAACTATAAAAACTTCACTGAAACTTGTGGGCTTTGCATTGTGCACAGGGAGGGGCATTTCCTCTCAAACGTTCCTTTGGGCCTCCATCCTATGCCTACTTCCTTTCTGGCATTTACCCTCCTAAGCATCAAGATGGCAGCTTCCAGCTTGGTGGAGCATCACTTAGCAAGGAAAGAGGGCTGCTTTTCTTCATCTACTTCATTCACCTGGTCAATTCCCCTCCTCACCTAGTGGGGTGTCAGTTCCCTCCTTTGAATGAAGACACAGGGTTTGACAATGTGAAGGCATTTGCCCAGATCTCCCAGTAGCCCCTCATTGTTTGTTCCCACTGTGTGTCATGGGCCCTCAGGAAATGGAACCACTTTCTTCCCAGATGCCACAGGAACGTGTGAACTGGTGCTCTTCGCCCACACAGCTGGGCAGCACGTCTGCTTCATTCTCCTTTTTAAGCACTGCCCTTAAGCCCTCCATGGCCCTGTTAAGAGGGTTTGTCTCCAGGGGAATAAAACCCACCCTGCTTGAAGCCTTTCGGTCTGGCCCTAGCTGATCATTTCCACATCTTCTTTCATCTCTCCCCTGTCCTAATCACTGCTGTTCACTCTTGCTGTGTGTTGGCTTCTTATTCTCCACAGAGGATCCACCTTCAATCTGCCCTTTCTATGGAACCATCTCTGACCATCCTGGTCAGATGAGCCATGTTCTTTCCCCTGACTGCCTCTATCTAGCCCTGGCTGCTTAAAACACCATCTTCACAAGTAACCTGCAGATAGTCTAGGGCTATCTTTCACTAGCTAGATTGTGGGCCTTTAACTTTTCTGGGCCAAACCAGACAATAAAGTCCTTGACAGTGGGGCTGTTTCTTTTCTTCCTATTTCCAGTCCAAGAAACAAGACTAGGCTAAGAGGTTCTTAGTGTTAGTATCTGATCTCCTGCCTCTTGGCAGATTATTTCTAAGAAGGATTTGGAAATGTTGAGTGCCTACTATGTGTATGGTGTTCTCCAGGTGCTGCCTCTTCTCCCCAGTACATCCCTGGGAGATAGGGACTACAACCAACCCCCAGTTTACAAGTGAGGAAACTGAAGCTTGGAGAGATGAGGCAGCTCATCCAAGGCCACAGTTCTCGTAAAGGCCTAGCATTGGGATCTTGTTCCAAAGTCTGTTCTTTTTTCTATATGCTACTGCTGCACTCTCAGCTCTAACCTGCCCAGGTTCAGAAATGACCCACAGAGCTCTGCTTTCTTATTGTGCTTAGGCAAAGACAGTTGGCCCTGCGAAGCTACCCTTCCCTGTTAGACTCAGGTGCCTGGTCTTCTAGATTAGAGCATGAACTCTGGCTCAAAAGACATCTATATACTCTCAGGATGTGGAATGGGAACAATGTGGAGGTGAGGGGTCAAAACAGATGAAGGGGGTTCCTGGGGCCCTATCTTATGTGATCGATGTGCCTGAGTTGGGCCCCTTCTCCCCTCCCTCTGTTCTTGGAGAAACTGCCCATTTGTGGATTCAGGATCTTGTATTGGGGGTGGGTTGGGTCATCAATAGGACATTCTGGAATTGAACCTGGCCAGAAACTGTGACCATCATCACTTCGCTCCAGGCAATGCCAGTTCCTATCTCCTCATCACACCCAAGATTAGCAAGGATGGGGGAAAAGGCATGGGTCCCAGACAGGTTGAGCTCCCCCAGCTTTGGACTGGGAGCTGCGGGGGTGGTGGTAAAGGCATGTGTGGGCTCGCTCTGTGTGTGTGTGTATGTGTGTGTGTGTGCGTGTGTATGTGTGTGTGTGTAGGAGAGAAGGTAACAGTGACCATGAAGGAATGTGAATGTGTTGGGGAGGCGGGGGGACAGGGTTGCTACCTCCAGACAGCCTGGGCCTGACACCTTGGTACCCAGCCCATTTGGCCACGTCAGCCCCCTGCGGAAATGCCACATTAGGACAAAGGGCTCCCCCAGCCAGGCAGTGCCCCACCCTGCCAAGTACTCAAAGCCTGGCAGCCTTGCCCATGGGCCACCCCTTCCACACCCTGCTGGCAATGTGGTTCTCTCTCCCCACCCCCAGCCTGAGAATGGAGGAAGGGCAGAAAGCCTACTCTTGACATCTCCACCCAGGAGGCCCAGCCTGGCCCTCATTGTCTGCTCCCCTAGTTCTGGGATGGCCTGGGCCCCTACAACCCTGAAACTGACCATCTCCTCCCTTCTGGGCAGGTTCCTAAGTGGGAAAGGCTTGGTGATCTACCCAAAGATTGGAGACAAGCTGGACATCATCTGCCCCCGAGCAGAAGCAGGGCGGCCCTACGAGTACTACAAGCTGTACCTGGTGCGGCCAGAGCAGGCGGCTGCCTGTAGCACTGTGCTTGACCCCAATGTGCTGGTTACCTGCAACAGACCAGAGCAGGAAATCCGCTTTACCATCAAGTTCCAAGAGTTCAGCCCCAACTACATGGGCCTGGAGTTCAAAAAGCACCATGATTACTACATTACCTGTGAGTCCTCACCCGTTGTGTGGCTCTCTTCCTTCCTGTCACAGTGGGAGCTTCTAAGTGGTGCAGTGAAACCACACTGTTAAGGTCCTACCCTTTGAAGACTAGTGTGCTCCCCTCCCAGCCTGGCCTTGGAATTCTGGCCCCGATATTCCCCACGTGGCATGCTGCCAGCTTGCCTTGGCTCCAAGGGTTGGGTGGGAGAGGCCTCCAATTCCTGCTGCTTTCTCTCTTTTTCTTTGCCCACCTAAGATCTAATCTTGGGAATGGCACAGTTGGCAAAGCCCTTTGGGACCAGCCAACTCTTCTGCCTTTTTCTTCTCAGAGCCCACCAAGAGACCTTAGATCACATAGAGAGTTAAGGGGTAGGACTGGGACTCCAGCCTTGTTCTCCCAACTCCTGATCTTGAATTTCTTCCAGTCTATGTAGAAGCCTCTCTCATGATGCCAGTTCTAATTGCTTTGCCTCTGAGCAGTATCTCTTAGTTGGGAGGCATCTCTTAATGTTGTACCTGAGAAAAGAGGGGCCAAGGTCTGGGCACGGGAGATGAGCAGTGCCTCTTGGGGAAGGACTCATTCTTAGCGTGGCTGGGCTGGGCTACAGTGTTCCTTGTGGGAGGGAGGGACATAGAAAGTTCACAAGCTGCTTGCCACTCCCCACTCCCAGTTCTGTCCCTGTTGGCTGAGGCAGCATTGAGGTTTCTGGGTAATGCTGGCAGACATCCTTTCTTCTGAACTTCTCTGACTTCTCTGGCTTCTCTGGTCTGTTCCCGCAGCAACATCCAATGGGAGCCTGGAGGGACTGGAGAACCGTGAGGGAGGTGTGTGCCGTACACGCACCATGAAGATTGTCATGAAGGTTGGCCAAGGTGAGCGGCCATTGTGAGGGTCCAGTTAAGCCTTTGGAATGCATGTTCCTGGCTGGCTGGGGTGTTGTGGGGAGTGGGGGAGAAGCACTGGCTTAAAGTAGCTGAGGTCTCACATTCAGGTTGTTCTTGGCCCACCCTTGATGACCAAGGGCATCCATGCTGGCAGGTTCCCTTCCTCTCATTTGTTCTATTCCTGCCCTCAGATCCCAATGCTGTGACACCTGAGCAACTGACTACCAGCCGGCCCAGCAAGGAGGCAGACAACACTGTCAAGACAGCCACACAGGTCCCTGGCCGGGGCTCCCAGGGTGACTCTGATGGCAAGCATGGTAAGTGTATGGAGGTGTCTCCCAGGGGTGGAATCCATTCCCCCAATGTCCTCTCAGGCCCTGTCTCAGAAGAAATCCAGGCTGGGTCCACCCTGAAAGCTGCCACATATCTGTGGCAGATGTGGGTGGCATTGTTTGCAGCCATCAGTGTCAGTGGCATCATCTTCCCTTAGCTAACCATTCCCCCTGCCTCCCCCTTCCTCAGAGACTGTGAACCAGGAAGAGAAGAGTGGCCCAGGTGCAAGTGGGGGCGGCAGCGGGGACCCTGACAGCTTCTTCAATTCCAAGGTGGCACTGTTTGCAGCCGTGGGTGCTGGCTGTGTCATTTTTCTGCTCATCATCATCTTCCTGACGGTCCTACTACTAAAGCTACGCAAGCGGCACCGCAAACACACACAACAGCGGGCAGCTGCCCTCTCGCTTAGTACCCTGGCCAGTCCCAAGGGGGGTAGTGGCACAGCGGGCACTGAGCCCAGCGACATCATCATCCCCTTACGGACTACAGAGAACAACTACTGCCCCCACTATGAGAAGGTGAGTGGGGACTATGGGCATCCGGTCTACATCGTCCAGGAGATGCCACCCCAGAGCCCAGCGAACATCTACTACAAGGTCTGAGTGCCCAGTGTGGCCTTGGGCCCCCGAGGGACAGTCGGCCTGGACCGGACCTCCTTTCTCCCCCACACCCCTCCCCTTGCCAGCTGTGCCCACCTTTGTATTTAGTTTTGTAGTTTCTTGGCTTTTATAATCCCCCATTTTCCCTGCTCCCTGGGCTTCGGAGGGGGGTGTTTGTGCCCCCAACCCCCATGCTCTTGTGCCTTCCCCCTCTGGCCAGGCCTCTGGGCTCTGTGGGGGCGCCCTTTCTTGGAGGGCAGGGTTGGACGCTGATGGACAGCAAGCAGGGAGACGGCCCCCTGGCCCTGCCCCCTCCCTTGCCCCCTTTCCCCTTTCCCAGGACTGCTCGTCCACTATCATCACTGTTTTTAATGCTTTTGTGTTCATTTTTTTAGCTGTCAACTCATTTTCATCTGTTTTTTTGAAGAAAAATGGAAAAATGTACAAGGCAGCCCCTCCCCAGGCTTCCTGAGCCTGGCCTGACCCAGTATTAGAGGGCCTGGGGCAGGACGTGGCCAGCCAGGAAGCAGAGGACGGCATTTCTTTTATAGGCTCCTTGGTATTTCAGGGGGGGTGAGAGGGAGGCAGGCCAGGGCTGTTCCGGCCCATGAGGGAAGAGGAGAGTGCCATTGTGCAAGGTGTCCCGCCCTCCCCTCCTGACCCTCCTTCTACAAAGCTGATCCTGGCAATGGGGTAGTGGCTGCCACCCTTCCACCAAAAAAAAAAATCCCTTCCTTGTGGGATTCTTGGGCATCTCCTGCCTCCCTCACTCTCACGGTAATTAATGTCTTAATTGGCTGTTGCCTGGGGAACAGGAGAGCTGCTGCAGGCAGATGACCTCATGGGGGGTGGAGGGAGGTGAGGTGCCCAGGTGGCTATTTGCCCTGCAGAGCTGGGAGTTCCCTCAGCCCTCTTCGCTCCTCCCCTTCAGCATCCTTTGGGCTGGTGGGGAAACAGAGGCCCAGGGTGGAGACCTAAGCAGGTATAAGGCTAGGTGGTCTGCTCCTTTTCTGGGCTCTAGCACAGTTGGGTAGTCCCAACCCAACCCAGCTCCCACTGTCCCTGCTCTCCAGTCTTGGGCTGGGGCCTGGAAAGAGGAAGAGGCTGCCCCAGGCTGGGCCAGCCCACCGTGCACTTTGACCCCGGCTCCTTGCCAGCAGGGCTGCTAACAGACTGCCACTTGAGTGCACCTTGCAGGCACTCCCAGAGCGGCCATGGAAGGAGCTGGCCTTACACCATCCACCTCCGCACTGCCTCCTGGCCAGCTGCCCACCCCAGTGCCAGGTGGGAGAGGGAGCAGAACAGCCAGCCCCTTCCAGGTGGCAGTCGGAAGGGTTTTTTTTGTTTTGTTTTTGTTTCTGTTGCCATTTGTGTAAATACTAGTCTTTTTGGAAAAAATAATGTAAAGATGTTTTGTATAAACTCTGAATTATTTTCTTGTTGCTTTTTTCTTAGAAAAAAATGAGAACTAAAAAAAAAATTAACCACATGGAGAAATGGGTGTAAAATGGTGTCATGATGTTGGGGAGTGGAGTGTGAGTGTGCACGCATGCGTCTGTGTCCATTTGTGTGTGTGCATGCACATGTGAGATTTCCTGTGCCCCATGAAACTGGTTATGGGGCAGTTATGTGAACAGGGTGGCCGTCCTAGCCAAGCAGAATATTTTAAATGTCCCATGCTCCTGCTGCTTCCCTTTCCCTAAGGTTTCTCTGTCCCCTTGTTCTGCCATGGAGCCTGGAACCATTTTCTCTTGTCCATCCTGTCACCTCTGTGGCATGGCCATGGACATCTGCCCAGTCTGACACCAGGCTCAGCTAGAAAAGATTGGTGGAGGAGAGGTATTCCCATGGGGACCTGGGTGTGTCTGCAAGTACTGCCACCACCTGGCTGGGGCTAGATCTGGGACCTCCTGGCAGGCACAGCCCTATTCTGTCTGAGGACACCTGGAGGTCACTAGAAATAACTTCTCAAGCACTGAGCTTTGACCGCAGCCCATTTGGTACTGGGGTGGCTTCAGGCTGCCCAATTCATCTCTCAGACAGAATAATCTACCTTCACCTTAGAGCTTGGCCACACCAGAGCCACCACCATGGCTTATGCGCAGCTTCTGGCTGACAGTGGGAGCCCTCAAGCTAGGGCAGCCCTGAGCAGCCAGCCTCCCTCCCACAAGCTGATGAGTAACTTGCTCGGGTCAGAGCATGGAGAAGGCCCTGAAGATGGTTTGGCCTGGATCCCACAGCAGAGACATAGACTACCAGGGCTTAGGGCCTTTCTGCTCTAACCTGGAGGAGCCTGTGGGTCTTATGGGGGGACTCCCTGTGGAGATGCTAAGACAGATGTCAGGGGAGGAGGACAAGTGAGATCCAAGCAGCTAAAAATGGGTAAGAAGGCAGTAAAGGAAAGGAGGAGGAGGAAGGAAGGGGAGGGTGAGTAAGGGATCCAGAGCAGGAAGCCCCAGCAAACCAGCCAAGGAGCAAGCAGTCCCTCTGCGGGAAGTGGGGAGCACATGGAGAAGGAAGGGGGAGGAGAGCCCTGGGACTTACAGGCAGAGTGAAGGGAGGCTGGGCTTGGGCTGGGTTGGGCTGGGCTGGGGTGCTCCTGGAGCCAGCTGGGGCAGAGGCTGTTTATTTGGTTTCTCATTAACCAAAGGAAGTGCCTGGATCAGATGTGACCTCTGTTGCTTGACTGCCTGCCCAGAGTGGGGCCTGGCCTAGGCTGTGGGGGTCTCTATCCAGGGCTGTTTTAGGCCAGATTAGTGCTTCCAGCTGAGGTAGAGCTGGACCCAGGTTGAATGAGCCCAACCTATACTTGTCCAACTGAGTTTTTTTGTGATATCTCACTCAGCCCAGGATACCAGCTGCCTTCCCCTTGACAGGTGGGGGATGGAGTTCCTGGGGCACCCTGGGAGTATGCTGTGGGGATGTAAAGTAAAATGGGAGTGAGAGGGCCAAGAAGAGGATGGGGCAGTCCATCAGATAGCCCAGAAAGGTTTGTGACTGACTAGCCGTTCGCTGGCATGGGCATTGTGACTGGTACTAGTTTAAGCTCGGTGCCTACATTGTGCCAGTCACACCATGGTGCTTAGTAGGCCCTTATGGCATAGTGTCTTTCACCTGGCAAGCCCTTGCCACTTATATCAGTTTTTATCCACTTTATCTCATTGAACCTCATAAAATTCCCTGTGAGGGTGGCAGTTGGGGAATTATTTGCGTCATGTTAGAGATGAGGAGACAGACCCTGCAAGGCCCTGCAACTTGCCAAAGAACAGATGTCAGGTGAACAGGAGCACTAGGCCTTGAGTATACCATAAGCAAATAGAAGAGTGAGGGGCATGACTCTCCCCACTCCCCCACTTCTTGCCTGAGAGGTGGAGGTAAGACAGCAAGTGTGCTTCCTTGGGGATATTGAGGAACAGGAGCCCTCCCCACCTCAGTTCCCTTCCCAGCTGCCTGGATCAGGGAGGGACTGAGCTTAGCTAGCTGGAGGCAGAAGGTGTGAGCCTCTAGTGGTAGGGCCCCAGACTTGCCCCACCCTCTACTCTCCTTCCTGTCCCAGCTGAGCCCAAGTGAATGGTGAGTCAGGGATAGAGGATGCTTCCCAGGTGAGGGTGGGGCTGCCTGGCTTCCTCTGCAGGCTGAGTTCCTTGATAAAGTCAAACAGGAGGTACTAACCAGGCCTCAGTTTCCTTGAAGGGACTGGCTCTCTAGAGCCAGAAGACCTAAGTTCTTGAGACCTTACTATAGCAGTCATATTTTAATTCCAAGAAGGCACCTCAACCGGATGTGTGTGGCCTGGCACTATAGGCAGAGTCATGAGGGTGGGCTGAAGAACCCAAGAAAAGACCCTGGCCCAACTAGGGCCATCCTAGGTTGAGCCCTGCTGAGCAAGTGGCCCTCTGGCCACCTGGCATCAGTCACTCTCAGAAATCCGGCCCGCCTGCCTACCTGGCCTCCTGGCTTCCTGTTCTGCCTGGGCACGTCACAGTTCTACTGACACCCCAGCTGCGTCAGCCCCAGTCTGCCTTGGGACCCTCCTCACCCATCTGCTGCCAGCCTTCTGTACAGCTGGCCATTGGATCTCAGGGGTTGGGGCCCCAGCTGGTGCTTGTTAGGTTGTCTCCCCCTTTGTAGAGTGTTGATGGGGTGGCCAGCCCCCACCCAGGACAGGGGTCACAGAGCCTAAAATGAAAGCAATTTAAGGACATAGGGGAAACAATAATGGCAAATTCTGTTTCTAATGGTTAATTATCCAGCTGGCAAAGAGAAAGGAAAGAGGGAAAGCTGGGGATTGGAGGGGAATAAGGAACTTGTGAAGGGGTATGGGAAGGTGAGAGAACTTTGCCATGGGACCCTTTAATACAGGGGAAAGAGCCCCAGGCAGAGTGCCTGGAGACCTGAGGAATCTCTGCTCTGCCATGATTCCCTTTTCAGGCAGGTCCCTGACTCATTGGGCCTTAATTTCCATGTCTGATGAGGGGGTAGTATTCGATTTATTCCTTCAGAAAATATTTCCTGAGCACCTGCTCTACGCCACCTCTGGGCACTGGGGTACAAGTTCTTTGAGTGCTTAGCTAACTGATTCACTTGTGTGGTAACTGGGTCGTGGGAATGTGGGAGGCAGAATGGAGGATACAAAGATTAAGAACTTGGGTTCTAAAGTTAGTCTTTCATTCATTCATTCATCTTTTTTTTCCAACGAACATTGAATGCCTGGCACGGAGTAAGCACCAATCAATGGTAGCTGTTGCTTTTTCCATGAGGAATGGAGCAGATACTTGGGCTCTGAAGCTGGGCTTCCTGGGAGCTCTTTCTGCTTTGGTAGTGGACCCCAAGGTCTGACTATCCCCCCTTATCACCTACCAAAGCTGACCTTCTGCAAAATTCCTTTTTTTTTTTAGTACTAGGGGTTTAACCCAGGGGTACTTTACCACTGCGCTGCATCCCCAGTCCTTTTTATTATTATTTTGCTTTGCTAAGTTGCTGAGGCTGGCCTCAAACTTTTGATTCTCCCCCTCAACCTCCCTAGTTGCTGGGATTACAGGCCTGTGCCACTGTGCCTTATGCAAAGTTCCCAAACATCTGCATAAGAAGTTATCCTGCAGCTCCAATACCAGCCTGCTTCCTTCAGCTCTGGGCACAGGTTTCTGGGCAAAATGTCCCCAGGATAAACACTCCAAAGCCTGTAAACAGAAGCTGCCTAGGCTAGGAGAGCTGACAGCCCTTTCCTATTACTGTGACCCCCAAGCTAGTCTCTCTAGGTGTTGACTGGGGGGTGAGGAGCTGACTTCTGAGGAAGGAGATTTTCCCCATTCTCTGACCCCTGACTTCTCAAATTCTGCCTGAGTGGGCAGGTGGGCAGCTAGTGAGGCCACCAGCTGGTCCCCAAGTCAGTAAGACCAGAAGTGGTAGAGCCAGGACTTTTCTGAGAGTTCCTTTCCTGACCAAGCCCCTCATGAGGAAACTGAAGCCCAGAGGCTGGAAGGGACTCACCCAAGGGCACACAGGGAGTGCCCACAGAGGCAGGCCTAGGAACCATCTTCCTTGCCTTACAGGCAAGAACTGGTTGCCCTTAAACACTGTGGCTTTGTTCTCCAGAATCCTCAACAGTGTGTGTGTCTTGTGTGTGTGAGTGATTCCAACAAACATATATACACGATATTTATATTGACAAACTCTAAGTTTACACAAGGCAATTACTAAAACGACACAGCATAACCCTGAGGAAAATATGATCCTGGGAGTTTTAGACTGATTCAGAGCTGACCTCAAAAATGCGCTAACAGTCTGCCCCTTTCCCTGGGGGCCCCTCTCCTGCAAAGCCTCACAGCTCCTAAGTCACTCATCAGCACAACTTGGCGCATCAGTAGGGGACAGGGCCCAGACCTAGAACTGGCATCTCAAGGGTAAGGGGAGACTTGAAGGTCCAGTGGCTTCACCCTTCTGGATGTTGAGTGTGGCGGCCAGCCTTCCTGGGCACACCTCAGGGCCAGTTTCCCTCCCTCCCCTGGACCAGGCTGCCAGGGCCCTTCCGGCCTGCCTGACAGTTAGCTGTCCTTGCCCCGTCTTCAGCCCCCTGCACACACTAATAGCCATGGCAGTAACATGCTTTCACATGCAAATTGCTATGGAATTCTCAGCCCCTGCCGGTGCCCCAACCCCCAAGGCTTCCCCCTGGGCAGATTCAGAGAAGAGAATGGAATCTTTCAAGCTGTTAGGGCGTTTAAAGACCTTGAAGTCCAGCCCCCTTATTGGAGGGATGGGAAAACTGAGGCCCAGAAAGGGGAGGCAGGAACTGCCCAAGTCACGCAGAGAGTTCACCGGGACTGGCCCTCACCCAGGTCTCCTCACTTCCAGCCCATTGCCTCTCCCAGCCCCCACACAGCCCCGCTACCCCTATGTTCCCCATCATAGGTTGTTTACTGTGAATTCTGGGGTCCCTTCCTCTGGCACAGATGCGCATCCCGGGCACCCCTCAGTGGGGTCTGGGAGTGTGAAATCCAAAGAAGAAAAGGCCACAGGTGTCCATGACTTAGGAGCCTTCCCCAGAGATGGGAGCCATTCTCCTTTGAAAAGGCAACAGATTTTACCTTCCTTCACTCTCTGCCCCCTCCCCTGATCCTGGCCAAACTGTTCTTCCCCACAAGCCTACCCAGCTATGCCCAGCTCTCCCTTGGGCCCTAGTCTTACAAGGTCTCCCCAGGTTTGCTCATCTTCACTGTGCTCGACTTGCAACTACCAAGTCTGGGCCCTGGGAGGCCCCAGGAACCAGGGTCCCAGCTGGGGTATGGAAAAAAAATGCCCCTTCTCTTCAGTTCAGCTAAACAAGATGGGGGTATTTTCTGAAATGAACTTTACAAGGAAATGAGAGGAAATAAAAATAAACATCATGTTGGGAGAGGCAAAAATAAAAATACACATTTACAGAGTACAGGTGTCTGCTTCCAACTTAGCTGAGGTCTTGCCACACAGATGGGCCCAAGCTAGACACGTCTGAGTTAGCCTTGAAATCTACCTTGGGTTCTGCCTCTGACACAGCATTTGAATCTCCATTTCTGACTACCCCCCCATGCCACAAAGCATCCCTGGATCAAATTTCCTTCATCTCTTGCCTGGACTGTGGCAGTCACCTCCTATTCCACCCTGCTGTCTTGCAAAATGGTTGCCAGAGTGATGGTTCCAAAACTCAATCCTGATCTTGTCTGTGTCTGCTTATCTTTCAAATTTGTCAATCCTTTTTCAACTCGACATGTCGTTCAGGGTCCTGGGTGATTGGTCCTTGCCAGTCTCTTAGCATCTCACTTCCACTCCTCCCCACCACACACATTTTACACCCCAACACCACCAAGCTACTCATGGCGCCTGACCAGTAATCCTAACCTTAACTCTAACCCTAACCCTTAAGCCTCTGTGCCTCTTTGGGTGCACTGCCATCAGCTGGAAATGCCCAGCCCCTTGTCCCTGGTCTGACAAACACCTGTTGATCCTTCATGGACACACCTGACTTTGAAGCAGGCCATGTTGCGCCCTCTTGTCATCTCTTGCTAATAGCCATGGCACTCTGTGCCTGTGTCTATTCCCCCCACTAGACTGTGAGCTTTTGGAAGGCAGGAACTGTGCTTCCTTTCTTTGTCTCAACTGGAGTGATACCCAGTGCAGCATTTAGCATGGAGGTGACATCAATAAACCTTTGAAATGTTGCTCCAATTGAAGGGGCTTGGCTGGGCTGGAACAGTCATCCCAGGACTCTCCTCTTGTCTGCCACTGCTCACATTACTGCCCAGCCAATCTGGAGGGTCAATGTCTTGTTATATTACCCTACAATATACACTAACATTTATTGAGTACTTATTATGGGCCAGGCAACTTGCTCAACACTTCATGTGTATTACTTCATTGACACCTTCTGTCATTGTGATGTCTCATTGAGGTTCCTATCTGGGGTAGGACTATGATCTGTTTTACAGATGAGGAAATGGAGTCTCAAAGAGGGAAAGTACCTTGCCCAAGGATACATAGCTGGGAAGTTGCCAATCATGGATTTGAACCCAAGAAGCCTGAATCCAGAGTCCAAATGCTTAGGTACTTTGCTATGATAGTGAGGTGAAATAGTGGTGCCAGCTGGGGGAGAGATGGTGACTATACCCTTGATGTTGGCCCAGGGGTTGCAGAAGTGGTCTAGTATAGTAGTTAAGAGCCCAGATCAGGCTGCCAGACTTTCCATTCCGGTCTTGGAACTTTCTGCTTATGAATTCTCAAGCAAGTTACTGAAAACCCTCTGTGCAGCTTGGCTTGGTGAGGCATTCCTGTAATCCCAATGACTGAGAGGCCGAGGCAGGAGGATTACAAATTCAAGTTCAGCCTGGGCAATTTAGTGAGACCCTGTCTCCAACTAAAATCGAAAAGGGCTGGAGATGTAGCTAGGCAATAGAGCACCCATGGGTTCAATCCCCAATACAGGAAACACAAACAAACAAACAAAACAACTACCTCTGTGCTGTGCTAGGGGTATGGTTCCATGGTAGAGTGCTGGCCTTGTATGTGCAAGGCCCTGGTTTCCATCCCCAGTACTACTAGCAAACAGAAATTCCCTTTGGGCTTCTGTTTTTTGATCTAAAAGATGGGACTGAGAAGAGCAACCATCTCATGAAACTACAGTAAGGAGCAAGTGAAACAACACACATCAAGCCCTTAGTACAGTGCCCAGGCTGATAATTACTCAGTGAATGCCATTTACTACCCTTTCAGTCCTGAGGCAGGCCTTGCTTCCTGTCACTCACCCTTAGCAGCCCAAGTCCACACCAGGCTGCTCTCTGCTTGGGCACTTGAATTGGAAGGCTCTGCAGCTGAGATTCTCCGACCTCAGCCTTAACCTGTCACCATGACCACATGGAGGGTCCAGTCAGTGGTGACTCTTCTAGGCTCTTCTAGGCCCCAGCCCCAGGGCTTAGTCTGACATTGACTCCTGAAGACCCAAAGGGAGGAACACCCAGGCCCAACTGTTCCCTCTCCAAGGAGCTTGGAATTCAGGGTCCAGAGAGTTGCATTTGAGGCTTGATTGCTACTAATACTGGAATATGTCATCTCCTCTTGAGGCCTGGGTTTCTCCTTCGTGTGTTGAATGTAAATGGGATGATGTTAGCAAAACTGCTTTGTGAAAAGCAAGTATACTTCGATGTAAGGAGCCATCGTTTCCCATCAGAATGGATGTTCCTTCAGGCAGTGAGCCTGGGCCTTAGCAGAGAGCCATGAATAATGAACTAGCAAAGTCAATGTTTCCCCTACTCATAATCTATGCCCCTCCAGGCAGGACTCCAGCAACCAGAGAGCCAAATCCCAAGCAGGAACATTACCTCTGATGGTGGCCCGGAACACTTCTAGAAGGGCAAAAAAAAAAAAAAAAAAAAAAAAATGTGTGTTACCATGCACCAGAGAAACCCACTAACCAAAACCTGGGATTCAGAGACTATTTTGTTCTCACTCTCAGCAGGGCGACTGTGGAGTATCAAGTACTATTTGAAAGAAGGACAGTTACATTTTTTTTTGACACGAGATTGAACTGAGGGGTGCCTTACCATTGAGCTGCATTCCGAGTCCTTTTAATTTATTCATTTATTTATTTTGGTACAAAGGATTGAACCCAGGGGAGCTTAACCACTGAGCCACATTCCCAGTCTGTTTTTAATTAATGTGTTTATTTTTTGTCTTGAGACAGGTCTCATGAAGTTGTTTAGGACCTCACTAAGTTGCTGAGGCTGGCTTTGAACTCACAATCCTCCTGCCTCAGTCTCCTGAGCTGCTAGGATGACAAGCATGCACCACCATATCTGCCAGTGCAGATTCATTCAGCCTAAAAATGCAGACCCTTGGCTCAACCATTCCAGTGTGAATGATGGCTCTGGGTAAATATTGGAAGGCTCATAATCCCAGCTACTCAGGATGGGGAGACAGGGCAATTGGAAGTTCAAAGCCACCCTCGGCAACTTAGCAAGATATTGTCACAAAATAAAATTTTAAGAAAGGGCCGGGGGTGTAGCTCAGTGGTAGAGCACCTGCCTAGCATGCATGAGTCTCTCGGTTCTATCCCCAACACTGCAAAAACGAAAAACGCTTGGAGCACAGCTTGAATGCCACTTCCCTGGTGCTTTTCATAATCTACACATGCACACACACAAATATCTCCAATAACCATGAAAGTATTTCAGAATAGCATATATTGACTGTATCCTTTAAAAATCTTGCCCATTTTCCCTCCAGAGGTTTACATGTGTGTCCCTTGACTCTAGCACATTCGATTATAAACACAGGCCTTCACCTCTCAGTAACACAGTTTCCTCATTTGTAAAACGAAGGTGTTGATACCATCTATGGTGTGTTGTTGAGAAGATGCCATGAGATACTATATGCAAAACCTTTAGCAGAGTGCCAAACACATCATAACTGCTCAATTTTATTATTACAGTTATCTTCTATCTCTAAAGACACAGTCACAAGTTGGCCTCTATCATTAGATCATGATTTCTACAAGGATGGGGGCTTGGCTTTATTTTTTCTCTCTGGATCTCCAGTGCCCAGTACAAAACTTGGTACATAGTGGGTTCTGAGTGACTTTGGTGAAAGAATAATTTTTTCCAATGCTCTCAATGCAGAGAAGAAGGCAGGTGAGTCCCAGAAGAGGACAAATCATGAATTGGGACAAGAACTCATGTCTCTCTCCACACACTGTGGTCCCTTGGGGCAATGGGAGTGAAGGTGGGATTGGGAGAAACTTTCTAGATTCCTGGAAGTGGACTACTTGGGTTTGTTCCGGGTTTTGGGTCTAGGATCTGATGGTCTCCAGGGCTAGGGCAGTTGTGTTGAACCCCTCCCCATTCTTGCCCTCAGTCCCTCCATCTTGGGCTCTAGTCTGGTCCAGCCAAACAGGAAGATTCATTAACTGTCTAAATATACAGAGCCCAGGGGCCATGTGCAGCCTGCAACAGAGCTGGGGTCCCAGCAGGGCCAGAGCCTGAGGCATGGTGCCTGCAGAAGCATAGGGCTGGCTGGAAGTGGGGCCTGGAGAGGGGGAAGCCCAGAGAACAGCTAATGTGATGATTGATGGGGAGGTGAGTGAAGCCAGGCCAGCTCCAGGTCCTCCGAACCCCCAGTCTCCAGTCCCATTCTTTGCTAACTATCCATGCAGCCCCCCAAAGTCGAACCCTCATCCCCCCACCAGCAGTGGTACCATGCCTCTCTCTGCAGTCTCCAACTCTTCATTCCAGGTTCCGGAGCTTCAGAAGGATGGAGCCTAAGAGGTGGGCGGCCAGCGGTGGGGGCGGGTTTCCCCTGGCTCTTGCCTGCTTATTATTGTAAGGGCTATTTCTCTAATCAAAACTCCCCAATTACCCAAGGGCCCCTCTGATTAATATTCCATGATAACAGGAACAGGTCACATCTGGCTGCAGGAGCTGGAATTTGACACTCCAGGAGCCCCATGATTGGTCTGCAGGAAGAATAATAAACTTCCTTTCTCTTGCCCCGCTTTCCCTTCCTTTCCATTCAGAGGTTCCCTCTTCCTCTACCTCCTTCTCCAGCCCTGCATGTGTCCCCTTCCATTCCCATCCAAAGTCCCTGCTTCGCACTCCGCCCTGCATTGAAGTAGAAGCCATCTCTCCAGTCTCCATCAGCCTCTGGTCACTGTTGTCCCCTTTGCCAGAATGGTTTTTTGGCATGGGAGCTTTTTATGCTGGGTCATGGGGAGCCCAGCAGGGAGGACATTCATTTCTGAGTGAGTGTGGGTACTTTAAATGTATCATCTCAGCAAAATCCTCCTTAGACTCCTCTTACCTGGAAGGTAGTGTTCTTCATTAGATAGGGGTCTGGGGTTCTGAGAAGCCATAGGACTTGCCAGGCATTATACAGTCTGTACTGTGATTGCAAACCCAGGGTTTTCGGCTCCCACCCCACCCTGTTCTACTAAGGATGGCTTTATTCCCCAGAAGCTTGGATTCAGGCAGGACCCATTATATGGCACGAACCAGAGCCTGGGATAGCTAGACTCCCAGATTTTCTTTGGATTGGAGATGCTTTTAGGCAAGAATAATCTGTGACCTTATAATGGAATCCCATAGCCCAGACAGGAGAAGTCTTGCCAATGTTCATTGGGAAGGTAGTGATAAATAGGGACTAGCCCCAGACCTTTTGATGCTTAGGTGAAAACCCCTTCCCTGTGTCATCATGTGGGTGGCTCTAAGTGGGAGAGGTTTCCCATCACACCTGCATGCAAGGGACTGCCAGCGACCCACCCCTTCTTCTGGCCTAACCTAGAGACACTCCAGATAGGGCCCAGATGCCTGTGTTTGTTCTGTCTTCCCCAGGAGCCTGCTTGGGTGGGGGCAGGGATGGCAGGGGAGGGGTTGCAGCAACTGCTGGCAACCAGAAAGCATTTGCCTTCAACCAACCTTACCCTAGGGTGCTCCTTCGCATCCCACAGTCTCACCTGCGGCTTAGTAGCTTGGAGGAGGGCAGGCTCTTGAGTTTGAGGGGTATCACCCTCCACTCTTCTCCCTCCCTGCTCAAAGCAGTGGGGTGCAGGCTCCATCAGTGCCTGGCAGTGGGACACAAATTTGGTTTGCTGAGGATGGGTAGGAAAGTGACATATCTCAACCACCTTTGACTCCTCCACCTGGCAACCTGGCAGGCATCTCTCTCTCCCCCCCCCCCCCAATATCGGGGACTGAACCCAGGGGAGCTTAACCACTGAGCCACATCCCTAGCCCTTTAAAATATTCTATTTGGGACAGGATCTCGCTGAGTTGCTTAGGGCCTCACTGAGTTGCTGAGGCTGGCTTTGAACTCGCAGTCCTGCATGGAGCCCTGTTCGTAACTCATAGCTACGTAAACTGAGGGCAGTACATGAGGAGACTAGGGCCTGACTCAGTCAGTGGCCCCTGGCTCTGTGCCTCCCGTCTGCTCCTTCTGCCTAGGGATGTCCTGGCCAGAGGGCTAAAACATGGAACGCCTTGGTCATTGTCCTGTCCCTTGGTGAGTTCTGAGTCTCCCTACATTTTGTAGGGAGCCATGAGATACAGCAATGTCAACATTAATTGACAAGGAGGCCTTGCAAGACCTCCAGCTCTGCCTGGAGGAGCAGGAACTCAGGCCTCTCCCTCACTCCTGTCTTACTTTCTCTCTGCTGCTGCTCTTATTGTCCAGATCCCCACAGCCTTACTTCAACCCCTGCCTCTGCCCCACCCCAGTTGCACCTTACCTCCCAATTGTCCCTCTGATTCATCTTTTCCATGCTGAAGTTAGGCTGATCTTCAATTCCACATCCTGGTGAGTCTGTGCCTCAGTTTCCTCTTCGGTGAAATGGGGAGAAGAGAGGCACCTAGCTCAGAGGGTGGTAAGGATTCACAGAGTGTGCGCGTAAAGCACTTAGACCAATGCCTGGAATAGACTGAGTGTCTGATAGCATCATCTGCTCTGCCAGTGCCAAACAAGAGGAAACTAGGAGCCAGGCACTGTTCTAAACACTTCGTATGTGCAGTAGTTTACTTAAGCTCAAACATTGTCACATGGTATCATGGCTATCATTCTCATTTCACAGATGACTCCCTGAGGCACAACCATATTATGCAACTTGCCAAAGTTCACCTCGCTAGTAACCTGCAGTTCAAGCATTGAACCCACATCTTCTGACTCCAAATTTGGCCTTTCAACCACTATCTGTAGGATAAATTCTAAAATTCTAAACTAACTCTCTCTCTCTCTCTCTCTCTCTCTCTCTCTCTCTCTCTCTCTCTGTTTTGACTGAACCCAGGGATACTCTAGTACTAAGCTACCATCCCCAGCCCTTTTTATTTCTTTTTCCATTTTGAAAATCTGTTATTAGCATGTGGTATAGTTGAAATTTATCTTTTTTTGCTACTGGGGATTGAACCCACTGAGCCACATCCTCAGCCCTTTTTGTATTTTATTTAGAGACAGCTTCTCACTGAGTTGCTTAGGGCCTCACTAAGTTGCTGAGGCCGGTTTGAACCTGTGATCCTCCTGCTTCAGCCTCCCAAGCCACTGGAATTTCAGGTGTGCACCACTGTGCCCAGCTAAATTTATCTTTTTAATGGCCATGCAATATTGTATGTTGTGGAGTGCTACAAGCTAGTGATTTTTAATTTAATGGGAAGTTTCTTTATTTTTAGTTTTTTTTTTAATTTTGAGGCAGGGTCTCATTGAGTTGCTGAGGCTGTCCTCCAACTTACCATCCTCCTGCTCCTCTCTTCCCCCTGCCCTACAGCAAGGCTCTGAAAGATCTTGTCTACCAAAAATGCTGCATTTAAAAATATAAAAAAGTGTTATCAGGAAAAGTCAGTCTTCTGGGAAACCAGACACCACATTTGAGAGGTGTATGGATTTTGTTTTCTTCCACCACCCTGCTTCTTGTGAACTTGAGTTTGAACAACTCTTTGTGACTTCCGGGCAAACTGGATGCCTGCACTGGGCCCCCTGCAAGTGAGAGTAGAAAGATCAGATGGGTATTTTTCTCTCCACTCTTGATATGGTTTTATTGTCATGCTCTAGGATTGACTACAACAGACAATTGATCCTACTGCCCAATTATTGTCAGAAAGCAGGACTTAAGATCAACTACCCGAAAACCCAGATCAGCAGCGTTGGCAGACGGCCCCCAGCATTCAATTGGTTTCTCTCCAACAATTTAATACAGCAGGTCAAATCATTCAGTTACCTGCGGGTGCAATTTGCAACTAATTCATCTTGGAGGGTTCACCAGGAAGCTATATTGCCTAAATTAGATGTTCTAGGGGTGTTTTATTGAGAGTTTTTAAATGGCCACAGTGGCAATTGGTAACGCCTGCTTTGAAAGCGTTCCAGACAGAAATGGCTGCAGGCCTGGCTTGATGGCAGAGAACTTCACACATGGAAGGGGATTTAGAACTGTTTTCGGGGAGGGTGGGGGGAGACTGCCCTTGGTCGCGGGTGCCCCTCCAGGCCCCTTTGTGAGAATCACCCCTAGGCCTTCTTGATCCCTTTAAGCCCTGCTTCTGCCTGGCTCTCTGGCTGAGTGTGGGGGCTCTGCCCTGCATCAGCAGCTCACAACTGTGACAGCCCAGGATCTCACTCCAGAAAACTCAGCCCTGAAATGCCTGACAGCCCGGCTGCACTGAGAGCTCAGTTGGGAGAAATAATATGGAGGATGGACTGTCTGACAGGCATACTATCTAGCCTCGTTCCTCGAGTCTCCCATTATCCCCAATTTAAAGCAGCACATTAGAAGGCTGGGTATCAGGATCACAGCACTGTGACCTTTCAGGAGACAGGTCTAAGCAGGAGAGCTTAGTGGTTAGGAATCTGGGCTCTGATATGTGCTTCAAGCCCTACCACTTCCTGTCTGTGTGTCCATGGACAAGTCATTTCGCCTGGCCTCAGGTTTTTTCACTTGTAAAATGATAATAACAGTGTTCACCTCCTGGCTTTACTTGGGGGATTCAATACCTAGTACATGGTGAATGGTGGCTATTATTATTTATTGTTATTCTTGGAGAGTTGCCATGGGTCTTTGTAGTAGGTGGACTGGAGGGAAAGGCCACCTGTGGTCATTGTAGAACTGTGGTTGAGGACATTGTGTGGTTGCTTCTCCCAGGGTCCTCTTTGTGAAGGACCAAGAGAAAGAGGTGATTCTTTTGCTGACAAGCAAAAGCCATGCATCTCGGAATCCTTGGTTTATTTTTATGTTACAGATGTCTTGAAGCTTATAATTGATAATGTTTCCCTCTTTTATGTGGCTACCAGGGGAGTTGAAAGCCAAATCAAGCCCTAGTAACTGTATAGAACTTTGCAAAGCATTTTATGTGTGTGTCAATCTTATCCCTGGATTTATTGTTTTCCTAACCTTATTCTTCTTTATCATGATTTCTCTCAAACACATATTTTATCATTTTAGAGTTTATGGCATTCATTCAGTTGTTCCAAATCCTCTGATGAATAACATGTGATATAAATGATCATAAGAGCCACCATCCTGTAGAGAATATTTACTGACACCTGTGCTTACCGAGAATAAGTCCATTGACTCTTGTGATGACCTTATGAGGAAGGGGCCATTATTATGACCCCTGTTTTACAAATGAGAGAGTTGAGTTTCAGAAGCGTTAAATTATTTTCATCAGGTCACATGGCTCAGTAGGTCTGGGAATGAACCTGTGTCAGCTGAATCCAGAGTGGTACAATCTCTTAGCTGAAGTGCCTCTGATAGGTAGGAGAAAGATAGGAAACCAGGCAGGTATCTAGGGGATGCATGTGTACAGATGACAGATTAGATAAATCGATATGGGCAGGTGTGATAGGCATAGATGGCAGACAGTGAGATGAAGATATGATTGGTTTTTCCATATGATAACCAGAGTTGCTTCATGGAGGTGATATAATTCTAGCCCAAGGCAAAAGAACTTGAAGTCTTAGCATGCACTATCCTACCATGAGAAAATGTTTTCCCCCCCAGAGGGCTTTGCAAATTGAGATACAGATGGCTGTTTATTAATATATTTCTGAACCCCTATTCCTTCTTTTTAAAATTTATTTGTTCTAATTAGTTATACATGACAGGTGAATGCATTTTGACACATCATACATAAATGGAGTATAACTTCTCATTCTTCTGGTTGTACATGATGCAGAATTACATCAGTCATGTAATCGTGTATGCACATAAGGTCATAATGTCCAGTTCATTCTATTATCCTTCCATGTCCCCTCAGCAACCATTATGTTGCTAGGTACAGGGGATGCAGAAATAACTGAGACATGGTGGGTCCCCGCCCTCAAGGGGCTCCAGACTCACTGGGAGAGACATGTAAGAACACTACAGATCATGATACGGATGCGGTGGAATTGAGGTCTCTTTGGGGCGTTTGGGTAGCACCAGGCAGTAAAGGATGGGGCTCAGGTGAGAGACTGAAAGTGCCTGAACTCATCATTTCACTGGGAGAAGTTTCCAAGAGGAGAGTGGAACAGACAGAGGATGGCCAAGAATTTGCTCAGCTGCAGAGTTGCTGGAGGAGAGACAGGGCCACATGAACAAAGGCACAAAGGCAGGCACGTGGGAGAACCTGCAAGGAACCTCTTTTGATTGGAGGGTGGAGTGGGTGTTGGTGGCCAAAGAGATGAAGATGAAGGGGAGAGAAGGCCGAATCAAATAGGACCAAGGCATTTGAAGTGTATTATGTAGCTTATGAGGACCCCTTGAGAGAGTGAGAAACACACCTGGAGCTGGGCAGGGTGATACAGTCCTATAATCTGAGATACTCTAGAGTCTGAGGCAGGAGGATCAAAAATTCAAGGCCAGTCTGGCCAGTCTGGACAGTGAGACCTTATCTCAAAATTTAAAAAAATGGATGAGGATAGAGCTTTGTTGTAGGTCCCACTGGGTGCAATCCCCAGTACCACAAAAGCAAAACAAAACATCCCCCACCATGCACACACACCTGGCATTGGTGTCTGGTGTGGGATCTAGGTCTTCTGCATTCCAAGTGTGTCATGGCTGAGAGAGGAGGGTTTTTTTTGACATAGATGTACTTATTTATGGTTATGGCCTGGCTTGAGCTTTTCCCTACAGAGGCTTCTTCCTATGCAAGTCTGGAATCCACTGTTCAAAACTATAATAATGGCAAACATTTTGTGTTCTTCCAAGGATTTCCATTTGTTATCTCATTGAGTCCCTCAATAAACCTATGAAGTATTATTACCACGTGAGGCAAAGAGAGGTTAAGTGACCTGTCCAAAGCCACACATTTGGAAGTGGGGTAGCTGGCTGATCCTGATAGTTTTACATATTAGACTTTGTAGTTAGCTACTAGGTTATACAGTGTGAGATAGGTGTGTGTGTGTGTGCGTGTGTGCATGCATGAGTGTGCATGTGAGTGTGACTGAATGTTTGTATGTTGGGAGGGGTTCCTGGATAACTCCTAATTTTTCTTTCATGTTCTACCCAGAGGCTGCCTGGGGGATAGGACAAACCATCTAACAAATCTCTCTGATAGGGTCCCATAGGAATTAAGGGGGTGCCTGTGATTCAGAATAGCTGTGACTTCATGTTAAGATCCTCTTATTCCTTTGTTATAAGGACACACTTACACACATATCAAGAACTTGCACTGGGCATGGTGGCACACGCCTGTAATCCCAGCAGCTTGGGAGGCTGAGGCAGAAGGATTGTGAGTTAAAAGCCAGCCTCAGCAACTTAGTTAGGTGCTAATAACTCAGCAAGACCCTGAATCTTAAAAATATATAAAAAGGGCTGTGGATGTGACAGTAGTTTAAGCATTCCTGGGTTCAATTCCCAATACACCCCCCCCAAAAAATGAATGAAGAATTTGTGCAGATACTGTGGAGGTGGTCAACCCCTTTGTGTGCCATAATGTAGTGGTTCTCCAATTGTGAACTCTGGGTCAGTAGCATCAGCTGCACCTGGGAACTTGCCAGAAATGCAAATTCTTGGACCTCGCCCCAGTGCTACTGAATCAGAGAGTCAGGGTGGGGCCCAGCAACCTGTGCTTTAGCAAGCCCTTTAGGGGCTTCCAATGCATATTCTCAAGTGTAAGCATGAGATACATACAGGAGATCCTCTGTATGTGTGCTGATCCCCAATTGTGCTGGGGTGCATGTTTCTGTGTGCATGCACATGCATGCTCAGAGCACAGTGCTTTACAGTTTCCAAAGGGCCTTCTCACCTGTAAACTTCTTCAAGCCTCTCAACAACATGGATCCTTCCCACTTCTCAAGGAAGAAGCTAACATCCAGGAAGGTGAGGTCATACAGCAGGCAGTCCCTGACAGATGCCAAGTGTGGCAGTCTTCTCTAGTGTTCTTGGGCACACAGGGCACACAGTGACTCACTTAGCTCCTCCCCCCACCACACCCCTTGTGTTGGGCCAGGGCTCCCCTTGCCCACAGTAGGCTCTCAAGGGAAAAAGGGTAATGGAGAATGGTCGTCTTTGACTTCCCGACCCCCACCCCCATATCCTCTCCCTCCTGTTAGCAGCACCTGCAGAACAAGTTCCCTCTGCCTCTAGTGAGTTCACCTGGCAAGGAAGGAGAGGGTGTCTGAGAAAACAGGAGGGCACTAGGAACCCAATGACTATTTTCTAGGTGATACCTAGAGGCAGATCCAGGAGCAGCAGAAAGTTCAGGTTTAAAGTCCAGTCTCTTTTTTCTCAGCTGGATTTTGGGGGTTTCACTGAGGCTGGCCCAGGAGATATAACTCCAGCCCCATTAGAGGGTGAGAGTGGGGGCCTCAGGCTGACTCCTGACCAGGCCCATCTTCTGCCCCAGCCACAGCCTGCTCTGGGGTCTCTGGTAGGGAAATGAAAGGACTGTCTTGAATAGCCTGCTTGAGGGGTTGGTGGGTGATAGAATGGGTGGGACAGGGACGGGGGTGAAGTCTGATGTGATTGAAGAAGGTACGAACATATTTGGCAGATGAGGGGAAATGAAGCCCAAGAAGGCTAGGTAAACTGCTTCTGGGTGTCAGAGCCCTGCTTACTGAATTCTGGGCACACTTTCTTCATAGTCCTTTGTTTCTCATGATCCTCACAGTAGCCCTTGAAGGAGACAGTGTGGGTTAGTTGCCCCATTTCACAGGATTGGAAACTGTGACTCAGAGATCGGGAGCATTTGGATCACAGGGTGCAAAGATAGGAAGTGTTGCTTCACTTCCTGATAGAGGGTCTCTTCGTGATCCCCATAGTGTCCCATCAAAGAGCCAAGACTATGAGATTTTGAGGATTTGGGAGCATGTCAGGAACAAACTTGTAAAAAATCAGTGAGAGCAGCAAGTGAGTTGAAATTATAAAGTGGTTGAAAATAAATATTTCCAGTCGATGGTTTTCTGTGTAACGGTGATTTCCACACACAATGGGGAAGTTTAGTTTAGTTTTTTTTTTATCGTGGTTTTTTTTTTTGTAGTCTTTGAGCATGTTTGCCTATTTTCTGGATGTAAAAAGTTCGATTTGGGGGAAGAAGAATTTGGGAATCCATTTTCAACTCATTCTTCCCACACTGTTTATTCAGCAATGTTGTAAAAACTTTGAAATTTTACCTATGGTTCTAAGTAATTTGCCCAAAGAAGCAAATAAGTTGAAACTGAAATGTTTCCAACTACTGGCTTCTGTTTCTATAAGTTTGTGCAACCTGGGATGAATGTGAAAACTTTACAGGCAATACAATTTGCTTTTCAACTATTTTGCCTTTAAGTTTTCTATCTATTTATTATTTTCCCAGTGATGCCAACTTTATCTTTAGGCTACATTCTTTTTAAATTTTTTTTTTATTATTATCAATTTTTTGGTACCTGAGATGAAACCTATGGTCGCTTAATCACTGAATCATACCCTTAGTCCTTTTTATTTATTTATTTATTTATTTATTTATTTATTTATTTTTGAGACAGGGTCTTGCTCAGTTACTTAGAGCCTCACTAAGTTGCTGAGGCTGGCCTTGAACTTGCAATCCTTCTGCCTCAGCCTCCTGAGCCACTGGGATTACAGGCATGCACTACTGCACCAAGCTTATCTTTAGGCTACATTCTCATCAATTTCAGTGTATAGACTTTTTTTTAATATCTTTATTTGATTTTATGTGGTACCGAGGATTGAACCCAGTGCCTCACATGTACAAGGCAAGCACTCCACCACTGAGCTACAGCCCCAGCCCCCAGTGTATAGACTTTTTGATCAAAACAGCTTTTGATGAGCATCTTTTCAACTGCCATAAAAATCACTGGCTGCCACGTCCTGGCAGAATTGAGATGATGTGTGGTTTTCAGGGACAAGCTTAGGCCAAACTTTTTTTGGTGGAATGGTACTTGAAAATATTGGTGAAGAAAATGCATGTTGGCCTAATGTCCACACACAGGAGACATGAGGTAGGGGAGGCCTCTGATGTTATTGGAAAGAACTAGAAAGTGTCCTTGGTTACTTTCTGCTACCTCAGTGTTTGACTATGTTGTCTAAGGCTTGGTGCCTCCAACCCTGGCAATCCTTCCAAAATCGTAGCTAGCATGCTTATATCCAGTCCTATTCAAATGACTTTGGTACTCAGATGGCTGAGGCAAGAGGATCACAAGTTCAAGGCCAGCCTGGGAAACATAGCAAGACCCCATTTCAAACAGAACAAAATGAAACAAAAATTGGTTTCAATATCTCTCCTGGGTGGCAGTGGTAAGGATTCTAGACCCCGCGTAGTTACTTCTCCAGTCTGCACACATTGATCCTTCCACCAAAATGAAATAATTGACCAGGCACATAGATCACACCTGTAATCCTAGCCATTCAGGAGGCTGAGACAAGAGGATCACAAATTTGAGGACATCCTCACCAACATAGCCAGACTCTGCCCCAAAACAAGAAAATTAATAAGAGCTGGGGATGTAGCTCAGTGGTAGAGCTCCCCTAGGTTCACATCCCCAGTATAAGGAAAAAGAAAAAGACCAGAGACTCAGCTTCTCAAAAACAAATAAACGAACAAAAACCCCTGAAAGAACAGAAAATAAACAATGGAACCAAATTCTGATGAACAGGAAGTATGAATAGGTGGTAAAATAAATTAGAGACAATCTTCTACAAATTAACAAAACAAAACAAAATTCCTACTCTCAACATGTACAAGGTAATAAAAATACTTAAGGTTGACAAAAAATTGCTGAAGCATCATGGTGCATCTAAATCACCAATATCTGAAAAAACAGTGATTAGGAGTATTACCTTTTCTATAGTTTATCATTCAACTCTTCTTTCATCATTTCATTTGGAGCCAGACCAGATCAGTTGGAATGAAGGTCTTCATCTTCTTCTCCCTGGAGACACCTAGACCATGGCTGGTTCCACTGTGGAATTTAATTCAGCTGGGCCTCATGATTCTTTCTTTGTATGCCTGCGCCACAAATACCCATTTCTGGTTTTTGTTTTGTTTTGATTTTTTAATCTTCTTTTTTTTGGGGGGGAGGTATGGGGATTGAATCCAGGGGCACTCCATCACTGAGCCACATCCCAGCCCTATTTTGTATTTTATTTAGAGACAGGGTCTCACTGAGTTGCTTAGCCCCTCGCTTTTGCTGAGGCTGGCTTTGAACTCGTGATCCTTCTGCCTCAGCCTCCCAAATACCCATTTCTAAGGAGAGTGTCTGGTTTCAGAATTCAGAAAAGAGACACCTGTAGATCAACCAATTTCAACCAAGGTCAAATAAACCTTATGGTCATTGTGGATTCAATGTAGAGTTCTTCTTCTCTTAGGGATTTTTCTGCATTTTACAAATTCTCCACCATTACCAGGTACAGTTGGCCCTTTGTATCCACATGTACTACATCTGAGGATTCAACCAACTGCTGATTGAAAATATTTGAAAAAGTAATTATAACTGTCCTGAACATGTGAAGGTTTTTTTTCTTGTCATTATTCCCTGCACAATACAGTATCACAACTATTTGCATATTGTTTACATTGTATTAGGTATTATAAGTAACCTACAGATGATTTAACATCTAAGAGAGGGTATATATAGGTTGTGTGGTAATATTACACCATCTTAGAAAAATGAGATGAGCAGTTGGGCACAGTGGTGCACATCCGTAATATGAGTGACTCAGGAGGCTGAGGTAGGAGGATCACAAGTTTGAGGCCAGCCTCAGTAACTTAGCAATACCCTCTCTCAAAATAAAACAATAAAAAGGACTGGGAATGTAGTTCAATACTAGAGCATGCCTAGATTCAATCCCCAGTGCCATGAAAGAAAGAGAGAAAGAAAGAAAAAAGAGAGAAGAAAGAAAGAAAGAAAGAAAGAAAGAGAGAGAGAGAGAGAGAGAGAGAGAGAGAGAGAGAGAGAGAGAGAGGAAGGAAGGACGAACATACAGATTTTTGGTATCCACAGGAGGTCCTGGCACCAATTCTCCATGGATAGGGAGAGACAACTGTACTGTTTTGGTAATTAGCCAGCACAAACCCTACAATAAATAGTATGAAAATACATATTAAAAAAATGCAGAACCAAATCATGTACTTAATATTGGACAGAGCACTTTGGGGTTGGGACAGTGAATTCCTGGCCTGGTTGTCTGGTGCTACTGGGGGCCTATCCTCTCAGTAACTGGGTTCCTATCATGTCTCCTCTTTCCATTTGCCAATGGAGCCATGGAGGGGCTCCAGTCTCCCAGTCACCAGTAGAATGGCTAGCCTAAGGACAAAAATAGTAAATTGAGACTAGATTTAGGGATAAGATAGCACAATTTGAGACAGCAAGGACAATTATTCAGCACTTGTTTGCTGAGTGCCAACTGTGTGTCAGCTGTGGGGGTGCTTGATAAGGCAGAATTCTACCCCATAGCCAGGTGTGCTGGTGCACCTCTGTAATCCCAACAGCTTGGTAGGCTGAGGCAGGAGGATTGCAAGTTCAAAGCCAGCCTCAGCAGCTTAGTGAGGCACTAAGCAACTTAGTGAGAACTTGTATCAAAATAAAAAATAAGAACAAATGGGCTAGAGATGTGGCTCAGTGGCTAAGCATCCTGAGTTCAAACCCTGGTACCAAAACACCACCAACAAAAATATATTGTACCCCTTGAGAGGCATGAGCTTAGGCATTTGGACCAAAAAGAATTGGTCCAAATTCTGGCTCCCCCATTTATTGTCCCTGTGACTTTTAACCTCAACCTTAAACTTCTAGGAGGGTCAGCCTCATCATCTATAAGATGTGGGCACTGATTATCACACCATCACCCTAAGTATGTATTGAGGGTTTACTAAGTGTTACACATATACGTGCCTTTGATTAGAGTCATACTACGTCTTCACAGAGATCCTACAAAGTAGGTTCTATTAAACCCATTTGACAGATGGGGAAACTGAGGCTCGGGGGGATTAAGTGATTTTCCCAGCATCCCATAGCGAGCAAACAGTGAGGACAGAATTCAAGAATAGGCAGGCTGGCCCTGGAGTCTTGGCTCCTTATACCTGTGTTGTGATAAAGTCAGCTGGTGTGATGAGTCAATGGGGCTTCTATACATCAAACACCTGGCCAGCACCAGACCTTGCACACAGTAGCTGTTCAGCTCCAGTTGGTCCACTTCCCTTGCAGGTCTCCCAGTCCGAGGGAGATTGCAGAGGGGGAAGGAATGATCTCTGTTCATCTCAACGAAGTATTTCCACCCCAAAGACTAAAGACTTCTCTGGCAGGTATCTCTTCTGATTTCTTCTTCCCTGACCTTCAGGCAAGATGGGTGCCCCTGTCTCCCTGGCCCCTCCCCCAGTTTAGGGCAGACCTCTTCTGCCCCCTCCCTGTGGTCTGTCTGGGCAAGTGAATTCCCCCCACCCTGGCGAGGCATTAAAAATTGAAACCTCCTTTTGAAGAGAAAACAGTTTAATAAAAGCTCCATCCATTTTTCATGAGAGGATCAGAAGAGGGATGGTGAAGAGGTTGGGGAGAGAAATAGCAGGGTGGGCAGAGAGTCTTGGGGATTCTTTGGTGGGAGGTCAGCAGAGGGTGGACTGGGAAGTGCCACTGACTCTTTCCCTGCAGCTCCAATGGCCCTAATGCCCTCTGTTTTCTCACTTTCTGTGAGCAGGATTCAGGCTGGGCCTGGCAGTGTAAGGTCAGGGAGAATGACTTCCTCTTTGGGACAGCATCTTGCTTTCTCTTCAGGGAAGACCTCAGAGGATGGGAGCCACCCTCCCTCAGAAGAAAGGGGACACTAGATGACTTTTGACCTGGGGAACTCAATTCCACACCAGAGCAAAGTAAGGCCTGTCACTTTGATTCTGGCAACCCATTTGGCATCCACAAGACTGGTCAGGGCAAAATCTAGCCAGAGCCCAGTCTAGACACTGGACGGGGGTCTGAGCTTCAGAAAGAAGCCCATCAGAGAGGTGAGGGCATGAGGAGCCGAAGAGAATTCATTTCAAACCCTGGCTTATGTCCTTTGGACCCTGGAGCCTTTTCTAACCACAAGAGACACAATTACATTCACTCCACCCTTTCTTATCTCTCCCACCCCAATAAAGACAGATCCACCCAGGAAAGAGACCCCACAGACTGGCCTGGCAGGAGACATGTGTACCTAGGTCTAATGGAATGGGTTTCCTTCTTTTTTTTCCTTTTCTTGTTTTTCAGTACTGGCAACTGAACACAGGGGCACTCTACCACTGAGCTACATCCCCCGCTCTCTTTCTATTTTGAGATAGGGTCCCGCCCACTGTTGCCCAGTTGGCTTCAAACTTGCGATCCTCCTGTCTCAGCCTCCAGAGTGGAATGGATTTCTGCCTCTGTTACAGAGCTGTTTGTATGCATGGGTTTGTACATGTGCCAGTGTGTGTGTGTGTGTGTGTGTGAGAGAGAGAGAGAGAGAGAGAGAGATGGGGCACAGGAGAGGGGAGGTAGCATATTGCTTGAGTACTGGTAGTCAGGGAGCATATTAGCCAGGATATGGCCAAGTGTCCCTATGTGGGAGTACACGTTCCTATCTCATCCTGCTCTTGAGCAGGCATGAACCCCTCCCTGAACACATGCCAGAAGACAGGTGGGATGGGTAAGATGGTGATAAGGTAATGGGGACAATTGGAAAGGAAAGTGGGCCCCAAAGAACTGAGCAAGCCCTGAGGCCTGGAAGGCAGGCAGCCCTGGATGGTCTAGCCCCAGTTATAAAACTGTTTTCCGTGGGTCCTAGGAACTGAGAAAGAGCTGGCTTCATAACCAAGGAAGGTGTATGCCTACATGTTTGCATAGGGGCAGGAGTTCCTACTTCACCAGCATAGTAAAGATGGGCTTTGGGGGACATTCCTGGAGTGATCACTGGGGAGGAAGCTGGGAGACAGATTGAAGGAGTTTTCTCTGGTTTGAGTGGCCAACTTTCCAGCAAATAACCACACCAATATCAGCAGTTTCCTCCCACCCCTTTCCTGTCCAGGGAAGTCAGGTTCCCAGAGGCCAGCCTCCGAGTAGTTGGAGTGTGAGGTAGAGGTCTTCGCTCTGGGAGAGGGTTTGGGACCAGTGTGGGGATCCTGGCTTGACCTTCCTCTGAGATTTTCTCCAAATCTGTGTCCATCCTAGCCATTCTTCCAGCCATCCAACACATTTCTCCTGAGCCCAAACTCCTGTGTGCAGAATTTTATCATGACACTAAACAGACAGACAGGGTCCTGTTGTATAAGACCACTGAACCAAATGTATTCTTAGCATTTATGCTCCATAACTTCACATACCCTGCCTCCTCCATGGCCCCTGTGTTAGTAAGTTTTCTTTCACTGTGACAAAATACCTGAGAAAAACTATTTAAAAGAGAAAAGATTTATTTTGGATCATGGTTGCAGAGGTTTATACTATGTTTGCTTGGTCCTATTGCTATGGGCCTGTGGTGAGGCAGAACATCATGGTAGGGAGCACTTATAGCAGAGCAGAGGTGCTCACTTCAGTGGGGGAAAGAGGCTGGGGCTAGGGCCAAGATACATACTTTAAGGACAACCCCTCCCAGTGACCTACTTCCTCCAATGAGGCCTTGCATCCTAAAGTTTCCATCACCTCCCAATAGCACCATTGGGAACAAAGTTTGCAACATGTGAATCTTTGTGGAACATATCAGATCTACCCCATAACAGAACTGGAAGGCAGGTGATGGCTCCACAGGCCAGGGAGTCAGAAGACCCAAACTTCCCTTCACTTATGATTAGAAGCCTCGTTTATTCCCCCAGTTATATGGGGAGAGGTTGTACCAAGATGGCTTCCAGACATTTCTCAAAGATCTAGGATTGATCATTCCTGGGGAGTTTCACCCTTAGTTAGTGGCTCCTGGGTAGCCTTGGGCAATGGATGGCATCTAAGTTCAGTTTTCTTGATTATAAAAAGAGCATAAGAAAACTGCCTTACTCATAAGACCTTTGGGGGCATTCATTGTGGGAGTTCATGTATGCACAAGCCCTGGAACATTGCCTGTGGGCCTTGAGCAGTGTGGGGCTTGTCTTAGTTCATTTTGTGCTGCTGTAACAGAACACAGAGACTGGGTCTTTGTAAAGAAATCAGAGATTTATTTCTTATAGTTCTAGAGACTGGGAAGTCCAAGGTCCAGGGGCCCACATCTGGCAAGTGCCTTTCTGCTGTGTCATTCCATTGGCAGAAGGTAGAAAGAAGGGCAAGAGAACAGGTGAGAGAAACTGAGGGAGGAGGGCTGAACTCATCCTTTTATCAGGAATGTGCTCCTGTGACAACCACCCCGTTTTGTGATAATGACTTTAATCCTCATGGCCCAGTCACCTCTTGAAGTCCCCCCTTGCATTGGAGACTGTTTCTAACATGTGAACTTTGGGGACACATTCAAATCACAGCAGGGCCATTGGGCTTGGGTTAGTGGTGGTATCCCTGATGGTGTGTCCAGTCTCAGAGTGAAACTTAGCTCCCCCTGCGCACTGAGGTGTAGGGATGGGCATGGGGGTTGGTGGTTGAGTGCTGGCCTGACTCTTGAGGATGTCTAACTAGGGAACCAGGTAGGGAGGTCACACCAGATATGGGCTCCACGTGTCTCCTCATGGCCACCTGAACCCTATACAGGAAGTTTCCAGAAAGCCCCAGGTGTCGGGGAGAGGGTGTTTGCAGTACCCCTATTCCCCTGGCCTGTCAATGTGAATGCCAGCACTGGAGAATAGCTGTGGCCTGTAGCTCTTTGTGGGTAAAATATGGCAAGAGAGCTGGGAAGTGAAGGGGTAGAGCTGGAGGCCAATAGCCAAGGCCTGAGCCCCCTTTTTCCCTCTTCCTCCTTCGTAACCTTCCTCTTTCCCTGCCCCCACCCTCAAAGGAAGGAATGGGCCTCCTCCCTAAGTCCAACCAGCCCATCCCCCAGGGGACCACACTCCAGTAATTATCTCCCCACAGCTGGCTCCCTGCCCTCAGCTTGCAAATACATTCTGGATTTTCCTATCTGAATACCCTGCTACCCCCTCTAGTTCCCGCCTCCTGCTCATGACCCTCTCACAGCCAAGTGGCTTGAACCATGTGGCTCTGCTCCTGTCTCCTGTCCTGGCCTGCCTCCCTCTCCCTGCTGTCACTGTGAAAACCAGTGATGTCTGGGTGACTGAAGGTCATTTCCTCCCCTCCAGCCTTGGGCCTTGACAACCCCCACCTGGCGTTTGGATGCCCGTGCCTTGTGTCTCCTCGCAGGGCTTCTTCCAGGTCTCCTCTGCCCTGGGCTGCCCTGGCCCTCCTGCCTCAGGTTTTGCTCAGGCTTCCTAAGAAACTCTTTTATTCTCATGGCTTCCGTTCTCTTCTCTCTCTCTCTCTCTCTCTCTCTCTCTCTCTCTCTCTCTGGAGGAAGAGTGGGCATGCAAGGTCCTAGACCAGGCCAGTGACATCCCTTTGTTCCATTGGGAGACATGAGGGCCAAAGAGGAGGCTACCAGAAGTGGTAGCTTCAGCTAACTCTGGGTTAGGGCTCCCAGTGGCCCTTCTCCTCCTCTCCCTCCTCCCTCCCTGCCTCCATTCTTCTTAATTTTTTTGTTTGCCATACTGGGGATGGAACCAGGGCCGTGTGCATGTTAGGCAAGCACTCTACCACTGGTACCACTCTACACCTCTACCCCTCAGCTCTCTTCTTGGTTTTTATTTGCCTAACATCTTCCAAGTGCATACTACCTGCTAAGAGCTTTGCTATTTTGGAGGGTTCCACAAGGAAGAGGTGAGTGACATTGGAACTGAGCAAACAAGATGGACATAGTAAGGGCTAGGCAGTAGAGGCAGGCAGGGTCAGACCATGGTGGGCCCTGGAAGGCATGGGCAGTACTTGGGGTTTTATTTTGACTGAGACATGAGACCAGAGGGGGGTTTTAAGCAAGTGGGTGACTGGATCTGATTTGCATTTTTAAAAGAAAAATCATTCTGACCTCTGGGGTGACAATAAACTGCAGCAGAGCTGGGTGGTGAAGGGGGGCCTCTTGGGAAGCTCCTTCCAAACTCTTGATAACTCTGGAAGAGTGAGCCTGGCAGCTTGGACCAGGGTGGTGGAGGAGGAGGCCGTGAGAAGTGGGTGGATTTAGATATATTTTGAGGGTAGAGCAGCTGGACTTGCTGATGGATTAGATATAGGAGATGAGAAAAAGGAAGATTCAAGGGTAATTCCTAGGTTTGGGGCTGGAGCAACTGGGTGGATTGTGAGGCCGTTTACTGAGCTGGGGAACACTGGTTGGGAGGTTTGGAGGAAAACCAAGAACTCTGCTTTGGCCATGGTATGTTTGAGATCCCATTCGATATCAAACTAGAGTTGTTATGTTGTCAGAACTCAGCGGAATGGGTATGCAAGGGATATAATCATGGAAGGTATCAGAGTTTTCACTATGGGGCTTTTGATCTTGCTCTTCCCTCTGCCCAAGACCATGCTTTCCAAATTTCACGTGGCTGGCTGCTTCACTTCATTTAGGTTGCAGCTCACACATCGTTTGAATTTAAAGTCACCTGCCATGCCTGGTCATGCTCTATCCAGCAGCTCTGTTTTAGTTCCTTCCCACCACTCATCACTAGTCAAAGTCATCTCATTTATTATTTGTTTATGTGCTTCTCCACTACTTCAGACCATAAGCTCCATGAAGGGTGGAATTGTTTTTGTTTACTACTGTATCTCCCAAACCCAGAACCTGTCACATAGTAGATGCTCACTGAATCTTTGGATGCTGAATGACTAAGCACTTTACAGTTCATCAGCTCCCTTTTTCCTGACAACAATCTCATGAGAGTGGTAGTTTCTACTCTTGGTTTTCAGAAAAGGAGACAGGCTTAGAGAGTCAGCTGGAAATCCAAGGCCATGTGGCTAAGGAAGGGTGTAACTGGGACTCAGTCCCAGGTCTATTTAGTTCCAAAGTCTCTGCTGTTATCTGAAGAAAGCTTGTGTTGGAGACCACCCCTGTCACATCCTTGCTGAGACCTTGGAAAAGTTCTTAAGCAATTTCCTTGCTCAAAACTGGGTAATGTTCTGAGGATTCCATATGGGAACACATGCTAAAGAACTTTATCCATGCTATTAGTGCATATATTTATGTAAGGGAGTCATAACCTGTGTGGGCCTTGGTCTCCTTATCTGAATGATGGGCAGGGGTTGGAGAATGTATAATGGGACAAGATGATTTCTAAATGTCTTTCTAGAACATCTTTCCAGCTCTGCCATTCCAAGAATCCTTGATCTCCAGTGCTGGTAGAAATAAATTGAGTTTAAATGTTCCCAATTGCAAGCATTGTGAACCCAGGGGCCTCTACTTTGGTCATCAAAGCTCCAGCTCTGTGGATGTGGGAGGCCTCTTTGAAGCTTGAGGGAGGTAAATTGAGGACAAATCAAAGGAAGTCCTTCTTCACCCCAACTTAATGAGCTTATGGCTTTCATTACACACAGGAGTGGTCCAGGCAGGAAACAGGAATGGCTTTGGATGGAATGATAAATGCCAGAGACACGGATGGCTCTGAGCAGGAGCTGGCAGTGCTGACCTCTAAGGTCAATGGGAGGGAAGTGGCCCCTTAAGGCCCAATCAGAGACTAGCCCTAGGCTTCCAGAGCCACAGTTCTGGATGGCGGGAATTGGGGGTGGGAAGGTCACCCAAACCATCTACCTGTGCTCCCCCCCAGCTCCATTAGTTTAGCCCCTGACTTGGGAAGGGAGGGGGCTTGGATAGAACAGTAGCAGCTACTGAAGGAGAGGGATATGTGACAGAGATCCTGGCTCCCAACCTCCACTCACTTTCTCAGGAAGACTCAGGCTGGCAATATCAATCCTCACCAGCTGCTGTGGGGAACACCTGGCATATGATCTCCCTTTCCTTCTGCCCCACCCCCACCCACACCTGGTGACATCAGTAGATTGGTATTTTGGGGAAGTTAGGTTTAGCCCTAGTGCCCTCCTTTTGACCCTATCAAAGCCCATCTATTTCTACTATTCCTGTCCTCCTGCTTCCAAAAAACCATTCTGCAGGGTCTTGCTTTCAGCTGGCTGTCAACTAAGGTGTTAGCTGTCAACTAAGGTGTTAACTGATATCTAAGGTGTTAGCTGACAACTAAGGTGTTAGTTGATAAGGCTTAACACCCCCCAAGGGGTATGTGCATTTTAATAGGGGATTGTTGAAAAGGAATGGCCTTCCCAACTCCAGTGATATATGCTCTATTGGTGGAATTTCAGGGAACAGTGTTGATTATGGGTGGAGGTGTGGGTAGTCCCCTCTAAATCATCACTTATTCATAAGGTCACACCCAAACACACAGACACACACACACACACACACACACTCGCAGGCACATGCATCTATCACTTTTGCGGAAAGGTTCTGAATTGTGTGTATAGAAGTATACATTTTTATGACGTGTAAAGATAACAACAAACACTTGTATAGCACTTTCTCTGGTGACAGGCAACTGTTCTGAGCACTTTACATACATTAACTCATTTCATCTTCCCCACAGCCTTATGAGGTAGGTACTATTAGGATTCCCATTTTATAACTGAGGAATCCAGGACTTGGAGAGGTGAGATAACATGGGGCCAGGCCACACAGCTAGAATGAATAGGAGCCGAGCTTGCAGTCAGGCAGCCTGGCTCAGGGGAACATGCTCCCACATCATGTGCTTCTCGCCTGCTGCACACACTGCAGGATCTGCAGTGTGCTGTGGCCTGTCCTGGAGTGTGAAGGGAGCATATTTGCAGGTGCAAACTACAGGCCTGGGGGAGGGGTGCGCAGAGGGGTGGCACATTTTGAGACAGATGTGCATGTGGTTGGGATTGCGCATTCCCAGAGGGATGTGAGGCGTCTGTGGGCAGATGGAGGTGCAGTCAGCTAACGTAAGGGCTGATACCATCAGGAGGGGCTGGATGTGTGTACAGATCCTGAGCCCACCAGTCACATGCCACAGTTCTACAATTCTGGTTGCTTTGGGACCTGTCCAGCTGTCCATGGGGTTGCCCCTATTAGGAGGCTGGGCTCTGTCAGAGTCTACTCCAGAACCACAGGACTCAGCCTCTGGCTACCAGGGGAGAAGATAAACCCATCACCCAGTGAGGGACGCAGGGGAGAAATGGGGTAAAGTGAAGAAAAGGGGGCACATTATAGGACAATGGCATGACATGGTGCATTTTTTTCGTACCAGGGATTGAACCCAGGGGTGATTTTCCACTAAACCACATGCCCAGACCATTTTATTTCTTATTTTGAGGCAAGGTCTTGCTGAATTGCTTAGGGCCTCGCTAAGTTGCTGAGGCTAGCTTCGAACTTGAGATCCTCCTGCCTCAGCCTCCTGAGCTGCTGGGATTACAGGCGTGCACCACTGTGCCCAGTGAGGTGGAGCATCTTAACTGGTGGGGTTTCTGCCAAGTAGGAGCAAAGGTGGGAAGTGTGTGTGTGTGTGTGTGTTCCTTTTTCTTAGGGGAGGGGAACCTGGGAAACGAAACTTGCCAAGAGATTCGAAGTCCTATAAGTGTTTTTCTATGGGTGCTTGGGAATCACTACCTTATTTTACAGGTCGGTGAGACATGATGGAATGCAACTTGTCACAAAAGTGACTCAGTTTATAATGTGCAGAAGGTTGGAGGACAGGTCAGATGCAGGGGAAGCCAGAGGGCAGGCTGCAAGGTCCTGGCCTGAGATTGTCTGGTAGCCTGGACAGGGTTGTGGCTGTATGGAAGGAGAGAAGGGCCTGGAATCTAGAGGCATCATGGGTTTAAAATCGCAGGAGCCACAGAAGCGGGAGGAGCCTGTGGCCAGTTTTCCTGGCTCTGGGCCTGACTGGCTAGTGGGAACAACCAACTGTGTGGGTTGCTTGTGGGATTGTGAGCCTGCAGGTCAGGAGAAAAGTCTGAGCTAGAGACTGAAATTTTTAATTTTTCCACATAACTTTTTACTGCTTTTTCGTATTACAAAAGCAATTCGAACCAGAAGGAAAAAAAAAGCAATTTGTGCTTATTAAAGAAAATAGAGATGTACAAAGCAGTGGCAGCAATAATTTGCATATCCCTGCCAGGGATAACTAGTATTAATATTTTGGTATTTTCTAATTCTGGTCTTTTTTTTTCCCATGTACATATTTACTATTTCGGTTTTAGAAACTGGTCTTTAAGTTACATTGTAACCATTTTCTGTCATGAAATGTTATCCACGAGTTTGTTTCATTACAAAGTGTTCAACATATTTAAACTAGAATTTATTTATTTACTCAATTCCCTATTGTTAAAATTCCCCTATTGCAATTATTGTCATATTGGGTATCTTTATGACTGATAAGAAAGAGATTTGGAAGTTGTCAGTCTGTCCTTCTTGGCACCCTCCCCTCTCTCAGGGGTCCCTCCTGGATTGGGGTGTTGGGAACCCTGCCAGCAAAAGGCAGAGGGCTTGGGTAAGCCCTTACTCTCTCAGCAGCCTCCATCTCCTGCCATGTTTAGTGGAGGCCATGGGGCATGGTGATGTTGTGTGTGCCACAACAATCTGAGCATTCTGTCCTTTGATTCCTTCAGTGTCTTTCTCTCATCCTCATTTCCTTCCTTCCTAGTATCCCTTCTGTCATTTCCTTACTTCTGCTCACTCCTCCCACACCTCCTCTGGTCCCCTTCTCCTTTGCCCTCCTAGGGGGTGAGACAGTCTGTGAGCTGTGGGTATTTCTGAGCTGGCCCCTCCTGGAAGGGGTGGGGAACCCCAGCAGAGACCTAGTGCAGATACCAGGGCCACGGGGCAGTTCTGACTCCCCAATGGATACAGTGGCACTGGCCTTTCCTTGCACTTGTTTTTGGGCTACTGGGCAAGTAAGCAAGACACTCATCAAGTGGAAACAGGGAAGAGAAGGCTAAGGATTTCTGGGGTTCATCCTGAAGTGTTATCTTTCCCCAGAGGGAGTGGCATCCTGCAGGGTAAGAGCCACTGGGCCAGAGGTTCTGACTCCAAGTTCAAAACCAGGATCTCTGGAGAGCTTCCACTGGTCTAAGGATCCATTTTTCAAGATGAATTCCAAACTGGGGTGAGTGTGTTTCCACAGACTGCTTCTTTCCTGAAGACGATCAGGGCTCATGATCTCAGAAAAAGATGAAGCAGGCTTGTCCCGCAAGGCATCTGGAGCTCCCCTTGTCTCCAGGCAGGACCTAGTCCCTGACTCCCAGTCAAGTCCAGACACTGGGACTTGATTCCAGTGATGTCGTACCTCTGGGGAGACAACACTGGCATCACTTAGGGACATGCTCTCCATGCATTGCTTTCAGGGATCACTGTCCATCTAGCCACCTCTCAGTGCTTTCTATCCCTTTCAAAGTATCTGGGATGAGCAAAAGTCTCTCATCCCCAAGGCCAGGCTTGGGGCTTCTGTAGGAGAAGAAACAAGAACTTGAGCATCTGCTGCCTACAGCCCCTCAAAGTGCCAAAGGATTCACAATTGCGTGCGTGTGCACATGCCTGTGTGCATTTGTGTGTGTGTGTGTGTGTGTGTGTGTGTGTGTGTGTAGCAATGCAGAGCTGTATTGGAGAGGATTAGATAATTGACCTCATAATTGACCTAATTAGCGAGTGGCTGTGTGGAGAGCCCTTGGGGATGCTGGGCCCGCAGGTGGCGCAAAGGCCAGGGAGAAACTCATAGAGGCTGTGAGAGCCAAAGCCTGGGCATCTGCCAGAAACGGGGAGCAGGGAGAACATGATGGGGAGAAGGGTAGGATTTGGGGGCACCAAGCAGAGAGGGACAGGGATGATGGGGATCAATGAAGGGACAGACATGGGGCAGAAGAGACCTTAGAGCAGAGTGGCTTGGAGTCTGTGAGGGGAAGGATCAAGATCTGGAGACACTGAGGGGAGAGAAACAGAGACTGGGGGACTAGTGAGGGGAGGGTACAAGACCTGGGGACACTAAGGGGGAGGGCCCTGGAAGACATTGAGGCCTGCGAAGCAGAGACTAGGGAGTCTAGAGAGGAAAAGGAGTCATTGGGAGAATAGGCCAGCAGCTGAGGGACACTTGGGAGGGGAGGGGCAGAGCCACAGATGGAGCCAAAGAACATGACCCCAGTGTCCATGTCTGGTCACTATATGTGTGCCCCACTTGCATGTGTGAATATACATGTGCATGCGTGTGCATGTGCATGGTCATGCATGTGTGTGTATGGTTAGTCTCAACCCATTTCTGGTTGTGAGGGGCCCAACAGCATTTTGGTGGCAGGAGTGGCAGGTAGGTAGCATTGGGGATGGTGACAACAGCAACCTTTAGAAGCTTGCTCCTGTATGTCAAAGAACTTGGCCCTTGGGTCCTCTTCCCCAGGCCATGTTCTTCCAACACGTGTTCCCTGTGTGCCTACCAGATGCTGGAAAATGGTTTAGGAGCTGGGGTACATCAGTGATTGGATCCAGCACAGCTCCTCATGGAGCTACATTCTGGTGTAGGGAGACAGACAATGAATAAATTATGCAGTGTGTTGGAACATGAGAAATGCTACGGAAAGAGAAAGGACCAGGGGAAGGAGAAGAAGGGTTGCTAACGTATGGTGGACAGTGATCTGTAATTTTAAATAGAGCGGTCCTGGTGAGCTCCATTGAGAAGGTGATGGCAGACATGAGTAAAGATGGAAGGGAAGAAAGGGAGTGAGTCAGGTGTCTAGCAGAGCATGGAGAGACCCGCAGGCAGAAGATGTAGCATGTGCAAAGGTCCTGAGACAGCAGAGTGCCTGGAATGCTGGAGGAACAGCAAAGCAGCCTGTGTGGCTGGAAGGCAGTGGGCAAAGGGTGAGTGTAGGAGAGGGGCTGCAGAGAAGTAATGGTGGAGGGTGGAGTGAGGTGGAGGACATGTCCTATAGTGCCATGGTAAGAGTCATGGAAAGGACAGTGTCTTTTACTCTAAGTGAGATGGGAGCCATTGCAGGATCTGACTTTGTTTTAATGGCCCCCTTGTGACTATCATGTGAATAGACTTTGGTGGGGTTAGGAGGAAGTCAGAGAACAATAAAGAGACTCAGTGATATGTGGGTGAGACAGGAAGGGGGCTTGGCCAGGGTGGGATTGGGGAAGTGGTTAGCAGGATCCATCATTGCCACACTCCCATGCTGGCCTGGCTCTGGCTGGGTTCATCCAGGTGGAGTGAAGGGCTCTGTCTCAGCAGGACATGTGAGTCCACTTTTATGAGTTGTCCCATCAGGAATCTGGCTTATTTGGTTGAGATATATACCCAGTGATGCTCTGTTAAAAGCTGCATGTGTCCAGAGAGCATGATCTTTGACACTTGATGAACAAATAATTTACAAGAGCAATGGCAACCCAGTCCCTGACCTTGGGGTGTGGGCAGTGTAGTTGGGGAGACCAAACACACACAGGGACACAGCAGCTCTAAGAAAGAGCCCGTCTCCAACCCTTGTATCTGCTGAAATTGAGAGGCATGGAGGCAAAGGGCTTTTGCAGATGGCTCCTAAGTACCTAGGAAAACTTCCCAGATGAGGGGACTTTCAGAGACACCCATCAATCCACACACATGCACACTCCGGAGCACACATTCAGATCCAAATGCCTATCACAGAAGTTCACATGCAACTAGACACAGCGGTGCATGCCTGTAATCCCAGCAACTCAGGAGGCTGAGGCTGGAGGATCACAAGTTTGAGGCCAGCCTCAGCAACTTAGCAAGACCCTAAGCAACTCAGTGAGACCCTGTCAAAAAAATAGTGCCTGTGCACACACTGACACTCATGTCACTCCCATTGGCACAGACACATGCAGAGTTTTTATTCACCATTCATCATTCAGTCCCAACCTCATCTTCTACCAGGCACTATCTTGCCATCCCACCCCGAACAAGCCACCCTCCTCAACAGGCTGTTTGTTTCTCCACTTCATCCTGTGTTTTGGCACACATTCCTCTGCCTGCAATCTTATTCTCTGACCTCCTTTGACAACAGTTGGTGGTCCCCCTGCTGTGGAACTGAGCACACCGAAATGTCATTACTTCTGCATCTATCCCTCTTCTGCCTACGCTCGGAGCTTTCTGGGGCTTCATGTGGCTTGCTCACCACCGGCCCCCAGATGCAGGCCTGGCATGCACGAGGTACTCAATCAATTGTTGAATGAAGGCAGACCTTTAAAGAGTAGAGGACCTGAGGGTTACCAGAACAGAGAGACCCAAGGTAAGGTGGCCAGAACAGCCTGGACCCCCTGCTCTGAGGGATGGCTGGCAACACTATGTCCCTGGGAGCTCTCTGGAACCCCCATTATAGCTCCATGAGATCCAGGGGCTTCCCTCCTTCCCAGGGCCCAGGGGATCTTCTCAGGTTTGCAGGTGGCTGTGGCTGGTGGGAAGGGGACAGGGAGAAGGATCAGATTAATCTGGGGATTAATTGAGGGACTTGGCGGCTTGGCAGCACGTGCTTGGGGCAGCGGCTCTAATGGCTTAATCAGATTAGAGGCCTCTGCACATGGTGTGTTCCAGCAGTGCCCAGCTTGCCTGAGAGAGCAACTCCGTACCAGGGCTCTAAGGGATGGGGCCTATACCCAGTGCTCAGGACCCACTCTGAAGCCCAGCATCATGGAGCCTTCATCGTGGAGACCCTGTCTATCCAATCTCTCGAGATCCAGGTCCACTCAGTGAGCTGATTTGGGGAGCATTGGGTTGGCAGTTGAGACCAAAATGGATTCAAAACTAAACTCTACCACTTCCCTAACTGTGTGCCTCAGACAAGCTATCCAACCTCTCTGAGCCTCAGTTTTCTCATTTGTAAAAGCCAGCATTGCTCAAAGCCAGCAGCACTTCAAAGTCAAGGAAGCAGCCAGGGGCCAGGGCACATGCCTGTAGTCCCAGCGATTTAGGAGGCTGAGACAAGAGGATTCCAAGTTTGAGGCCAGCCTCACCAATTCAGCAAGACCCTATCTCAAAAGAAAAAATTAAAAGGACTGGAGGTCTAGTTCAATGGCAGAAGGCCCCTGGGCTGAATCCACACACACACACACACACACACACACACACACAACACACACACAGAGTCAAGGAAGCAATTTTCCCCATGAACTTGGTTCATACCAAGGCAGCCACAGGAGGTAGGCAGATGGGGGTTGAACAGACACCGTTTGAAGATAAGCAAGCAAAGTCCACTACAGAAACAATTTTCTTATAGCCAGTGATCGTGATCCAAGCTGTCCCCACAAAGGGAATCTCACCCACACAGATACTGATGGGATAGCCAGGTACAAGTAAGGTGGGGCCTCTGCCCTGAGTTAGCTCGCAGACCTCCGCAGACAGCCAAGGTGGGGAGCACCCAGCCTGACCATCTCTCCTTCCCACTAGTGGCCATGCCAGACAAAGCTGGGCTGTGGTCCTGGGGCTCAGTGAAAGTGAGACCCTTGGGCCCTGGCAGGGGTGGGGCCTGTGTTTCTGAGGCCTGGAGGGGCCTCAGCCTCCAGAGTTGGGGATGGACAGGGCTGCAGACAAGCCTCGGGCCATCCTAGGAGCCAGTCTGGGTAGGCAGACTGGCCCAGGGAGCAGCCCTGTGCACCAGGGCACAGGCGGAGGTGCTGCTTCGGGAGCAGGCTGGCTTCCGGCCTCCCCTCCTCTCGCCCCCAGTAGTTTATTAGGAGTAATTTGTTAAGCTGTTCCAACTTGTCAGCAGCCACTTCAATGCCTCTGCCTCCTGCTTGCTTTTTGGGGGGGTCCAAAAATGTCAGAAGCTGAGAGGTGAGTTGGAGAGGGGAGGCTGTCTGAGAAACGAGCCTCTGGGGGAAGGGGGTGCCTGGGCCTCTCTCCACCTTGAAGCCTTACCTCCACACAGTGCCATGTCTGAAGGGAAGGGAGGTGGGATCATGCATCCCCTGCCCTCAGAGCCCTCCTGCTCCAGTTTTTCTTCAGGCTCAGGGAAAAGAAAGGTTTCCAGAGAAGAACTAGTGCCTAGGGCAGGTGCAGGCAGTTGGGGTGGCCACTGATGGGTAGGGGTGGGGATTGGGCCTGGAAAGGACGTGGTGATGGCTCAGGGGCCCTGGCTTGTGGAGGATCTGGACCTCCTGCTTTTCTTTGGTGTTCAAGTGCAAGAGGAAATAAACAGGACCAGATATGCACTGGGGGAGGGGGTCACGTTGTGCCAGACACAGAGCTCTATTTTTTGTTGGCATTAGTTCATTTCATCCTCTTCACCTTATTGATTTACAGGGGGGAAATGGAAGTTCAGATTGGTAAAGGGACTTGCTCAAAGTCACACAGCTAGAAAGTGGAAAGGCTGAATTTGAACATGGATTTGGCCAACTCCAAGGCCTTCAGAGTACCTAGGGAGACTTTGGATAAAGAAGAAACACGAAGCTCCATCAGCCAGGCAGGTAAGAGAGCTCTCATCAGTCAGCTGTCCAGGCCTCTGCAACTCTCCTCACCTGGGCCCTGGTTTCTTGCTATTACAAGAAAAGGAACGAAGGACTGCAGGATCCCAGGACTCTGATGGGACAGGATTTCTGAGATCTGTTTGCCTCCCTGCCATGGTCATGTCAGCCAGCCAGCGCCACGGCCAGGCAGCAAGCCTGGGAGACCTGAAGCCACCCTGAGGTGAGGGAGGCGTGGGGGGGATTGTTCCTGAGAGAGCCAGGCCCATGGTACCCGACCAGGTGCGGCTTTGAGCAAGACTTGGCAAGAGGAGACAGGTCTGAGGCGAGCTTTGGCTCTTAATCACGGCTCCCTCCTCCTGCACACCCTGCCACCCTCCCAGAAGCTGGGCGCCATGGGGGGCTGGGAATGGGAAGAGCCTGCCTGCCACATCCCCTCCTGGCCCTGGCCCTGCCCCATGGACTCTGGGGGAAGCTCATTAGCTCGAGGGGCACCCTGGCCCTCCCCTCACAGCTTGTCACACAATTAGCCACCCTCTCTGTACAAGTTGCTGTGTAATTATTGGGTCTTGGCGGGCTCAGGGCCATGTAATTAGCCTGCCCCAGTCTCCAACCAGCTCTCAGGGTCATTAGTGGGCCCACTGGGGGTGGGCGGGCAGGCAAAGCATCTGCATGACAATGCACACATTGTAGCGCCTCTGCCTGCACCCAGGGCAGAGGGGCAGCTGGTGCCATTGTGTGGCCCAGTTCCTGGGCACATCTGCCCCCTGCCCCAACCCCCTGCTCAGACACCACTCTACCCTGGTCAGCCATGGGTTACAAGCCCTTTCCCATCTGCTCTCACCATAGCCCTGGAGGTAGGTACTTGGCTCATCCCCACTTCACAGATGAGACAACTGAGGCTTCAAGAAGCCAGAACTCCCCTGGGATCGCTTAGCTCAGAGGCAGTGGAGGAATCAGGATGAGAATGCAGATCTGTCTTACTCATTCGCTTTCTGCCCATGGTAAACCAGGAAAGAGACTGACTCGTGAGGGTGAGGCCTTGATACTGAGCCTAGGGTTATCCTGAGGAACTCTGATTCCTCCTAGGGCCCTCTTGTCTGGCTCTGAAGCCCTCTGACAGCCTGCTCTTCTTAGGCCACTGCACAGCCTCCTTCTCAGTTCCTCCTTTCAGGGGTTCTAAGAAGCCAGCAAGACAGGCGACTTCCCTAAGCTTTTGAACTTCAAGGGAAGAGCTGTGAAGACCCCCCTTGACACCTCTGACAGCCTAGAAATGTTCCTTGTATCTAGCCAGTTGCATCCTTGGAGGACTAACAGAGCATCCCTAACTTCGCAGGACACTGGGACACTGTTCCTCCTCTGCCCTATAGAATCTACCTTCCAACCTGCCTCACTTCTGCCCCAAAGGTTCATTTACTTCTCCCACCCTAAACTTCTGCCTGAGAGCCTGGGCCCAGTTGGGTACCTTAGGATTCTCTATGTGGTTGGCGGAGGTGGGAAGGGATGAGGCAAGGGCTCCTGGATTCTTATGCTGGATGTCAAAGTGCCATGGAACCTGGGCCTGGATGACAGCTCCTGACTGGCCATTTGGAGTTGGGTGATCTTGATCAGGTCCCCTAATGTCTCCAAGGTGCCCAGGAGAAGATTAAATGATCTGATTCTAGCAAGTGCCTGGTTCTGCTAGTGCAGGACAGGAAGCAAGAAAGTTCCAGTTCTCAGCAACTCCTGGCCTCTGAAGCCAATTCCATCTTCCGTTTCTCCCAGGATTCAGAACAAAGTCCCCACAGAGCTCCACTGTTCGGCACCTTGCCCTTCCCTGCCGCCTGCCCCTGGCGACCCCCAGCCACCATCCAGCTCCCCCTAAACCCTCTCCCCATTTTGAAGGTTGCATTATCCGGGCTGCAGGGAAATTAGTTGTTCCCTTGAAACTCTCTGCCCCGCCCTCCCTGCCCCCCCTTCCCAGGGCCGGTGACAAGTATGTGGGACTTAATTGGCTGGCATGAAAGGCAGCACTGACATTAATTGGCTACATTTGGCAGGCAGGCCCCCAGCCTCCCCCTCCTCTCTCCAAACCCCTACTGCTTCCCAGGAACCTTATCAATCCCACCACAGGGACCAAGAGCTTCGAGGCCCCTGCCAATTAGGCACTTTTTCTCCTTTTCTTCCCCTGATGGGGTTTCGTTAGAATTTATGACACTCTATAGGGCTGGGGGTGAGGGGGGTGGGAAGCAGGAGATGGGAAGGCTGGGGGAGGCCCATTCCTAGGGAGAACAGGCTGGGGG
>JAJEJO010045683.1:0-23253 GCA_020662805.1 Glaucomys volans
GCTATCTTCACTGTGTTATTTAGATCTCATTTATAAAATCCATTGGCTGATAGTGCAAAACAATATTTTCTTGGAAGGAAAAGTGGAGGTAAAGTATTGCAGTATAAATTAGAAGGTTTAAAATCAGATAAACATCCACCCCTTTTTAGTTCAGTAATGATGACTTTAATCAACTATCTTAACAGAGCTGAAATGTTTTCCTTCTCAGAAAAATAGATATGTACAGGTTTTGCTACGTTCTAGGCAAAATAAATTATACTGATTATAATTATTAAACAAACTATGAACAGTGGTACTGTATTTGTGCGGATCAATAAAAGAAAAAGTTTTGCCCCCCCCAAAAAAAACAAAAAAAAAAAAAAACATCCCCCTTGTAGATAAACACCCCAAACTATGTGAGAATTTTGGGAGTGATGAGAAGAGCAAGCACACAAATTTTCATCAAACTGTGCCAAACATTCTCAAATAAGCAGTTCATTCTCAGTTATTCTTCCTTGGCGAATTAAGGCCTTTTCCAGCAGCAGGAACATAGTGTGCTAGAAACATCACCCTTAAAGATAGACTCACCAAACCTGTGAGAATGTTGAGAGTAATAGGAAGAGTGAAACACACAAATTTTCATTAAACTGTTCCAAACGTTCAGGCAAAGAGCAGTTCATTCTCAGGTATTTTGCCTTGGTGAAGTAAGGCCTATTCAAGCAGCATAAACAAAGTGTGCTAGAAAGAGCATGATTAGAGAAAGATTCACCAAACTTTGTGAGTATATTGGGAATGGTGAGAGGAGTAAATAGACAGAGTTTCATTGAAATGCCCCAGTGAGTCTTTCTGGAAATATGAAAATCTTTCACCTATTCTGGCACAGTGAATTAAGGCCTGTTCAAGCAACTGAAGCAAAGCGTGCTAGAAACACCACCCTTGGAGATAGACTCACCAAACTTTGTGAGAGTGTTAGGAGTGATGAGGAAAGCAAACACACAGTTTCATCAAACTGTGCCAAACATTCTTGAATAAGCAGTTCCTTCTCAACTCTTCTGCCTTGGTTAAGTAGGCCCTATTCAAGCAGCAGAAATGAAGTGTGCTGGAAAGAGTATCCTTGGAGATAGATTCACCCAACTTTGTGAGTATATTGGGAATGTGAGAAGAGTAAATAGAGTGTCATTGAAATGCCCCAGTGATTCTTTCTGGAAATATGCAATTCACTTTCGCCTATTCTACAACTGTGAATTATGGCCTATTCAAGCAGCAGAAACCAAGTGTGCTAGATACAGCACCCTTGGAGATAGACTCACCAAACTTTGTGAGAGTGTTGGGAGTGATGAGAAGTGGGAAACACACAATGTATCATCACACTGTGCCAATATTTCAGGAAATAAGCAGTTCCTTCTCAGCTATTCTTCCTTGGTGAAGTAAGGCCTATTCAAGCAGCAGAAACAAATTTTGCTAGAAAGAGCTCCCTTGGAGATAGATTCACCACACTTTGTGAGAATATTTGGAATGGTGAGAGGAGTAAATAGACAGAGATTCATTGAAATGCCCAAGTGAATCTTTCTGGAAATAGGCTATTCAATTTCACCTATTCTGCCACAGTGAATTAAGGCCTGCTCAAGCAGCAGAAACAAAGTGTGGTAGAAACTGCTCCTTTGGAGATAGCCTCATCTAGCTTTGTGAAAATATTAGCAGTGTTGAGAAGAGCAGACATGCAGAGTTTCTTCAATTGCGTCAAACTTTCTGGAAATAATCAGTTCATTCTCACCTATACTGCCTTGGTAATGTAAGTCCTATTCAAGCAGCAGAAACAAAGTGTGCTAGAAAGAGCACCCTTGGAGATAGATTCACTAAACATTGTGAGAATATTGGAAATTCTCAGAAGAGTAAAGAGACAGAGTTTAATAGTATATCTGCATTGATTTTTTTCTGGAAATATGCAATTCACTTTCACCTATTCTGAGACAGTGAATTGAGGCAAGTTCAAGCAGCAGGAAAAAAAAAGTTTGCTAGAAACAGCACCATTGGAGATAGACACACCACCCTTTGTGTGAATGTTAGAAGTGATGGGAAGATCAAACACACAGAGTTTTAGAAAGTGAGTCAAACTTTTTGAAAATAAACAGTTCATTCTCAGCTATTTTGCCTTGTTGGAGTAAGGCATATTCAAGCAGCAGAAACAAAGTGTGCAAGAAAGAGCACCCTTTGAGATAGATTAACCAAACTTTCTGAGTATATTGGGAATCGTGAGTGGAGTAAACACACAGAGTTTCATTGAAATGACCCAGTGATTTTTTCTGGAAATACGCAATACATTTTCACCTTTTTTCCCAAAGAGAATTAAGGACTGTTCAAGTGGCAGAAACAAAGTGTGCTAGAAACACCACCCTTGGAGATTGACTCACCAAATTTGAGATGTTAGGAGTGATGAGAGGAGAAAACACCAAGAGTTTTATCAAACTGCGCCAAACTTTCTGGAAATAAGTAGTTCATTTTCAGCTATTCTGCATTGGTGATTTAATGCATATTCAAGCACCAGAAACAATGTGTGCTAGAAACAGCAACCTTGGACACAGATTCACCAAACTTTGTGAGTATATTGGGAATGGTTATAGGAGTAAATAGACAGAGATTCGTTGAAATGCCCAAGTGAATCTTTCTGGAAATAGGCTATTCAATTTCACCTATTCTGCCACAGTGAATTAAGGCCTGCCCAAGCAGCAGAAACAAAGTGTGGTAGAAACTGCTCCCATGGAGATAGACTCACCTAGCTTTGTGAGAATATTGGCAGTGTTGAGAAGAGCAGACATGCAGAGTTTCTTCAAACTGTCAAACTTTCTGAAAATAATCAGTTCATTCTCATCGATACTGCCTTGGTGACATAAGTCCTATTCAAGCAACAGAAACAAAGTGTGCTAGAAGGAGCACTCTTGGAGATAGACTCACCAAACTTTGTGAGTATATTAGGAATGGTGAGAAGTGTAAATAAAGAGAGTTTCATCGAAATGCCCCATTGAGTCTCCTGGAAAGAGGCAATTTAATTTCACTTATTCTGCCACAGTGAATTAAGGCCTGCTCAAGCAGCAGAAACAAAGTGTGGTAGAAACAACTCCCTTGGGATAGACTCACCAAACTTTGTGAGAATGTTGGGAGTGGGGAGAAGAGCAAGCACAGAGAGGTCCATCAAACTGCGCCAAACTTTCTGCAAATAAGCAGTTCATTTTCTGCTATTCTACCTTGGTGAAGAAAGGCATATTCAAGCAGCTGAAAGAAAGTGTGCTAGAAAGAGCATCCTGGAGATAGATTCACCAAACTTTGTGAGTATATTGGGAATGGTGAGAGGAGTAAACAGTCAGAGTGTCATTGAAATGCCCCAGTGATTCTCTCTGGAAATATGCAATTCACTTTCACCTATTTTGCCAAGGCAAATTAAGGCCTGCTCAAGCAGCAGAAACAAAGTGTGTTAGAAATTGCACCCATGGAAATAGACTCATCAAACTTTGTGAGAATGTTGGTAGTGACGAGAAGTGGGAAACACACAATATTTCATCAAACTGTGCCAATCATTCAGGAATTAAAAAGTTCATTCTCAGCTATTCTTCCTTGGTCAAGTAAGGCCTACTCAAGCAGCAGAAACAAATTTTGCTAGAAAGAGCATCCTTGGAGGTAGATTCACCAAACTTTGTTAGAATGATGGTTGTGATGACAAGAGACAACACATAGGGTTTCTTCAAACTTCACCTAAATTTCTGGAAATAAGCAGTTCAAAGTCAGCTATTCTGCCTTAGTGTTGTAAGCCCTATTCAAGCAGCAGAAAGAAAGTGTGCAGAAAGAGCACCCTTGGAGATAGATTCACCAAACATCATGAGTATATTGAGAATCATCAGAGGAGTAAATAGAGTTTAATTGAAATGACCCAGTGATTCATTCTGGAAATATGCTATTAAATTTCACCTATTGTGCCATAGTGAATTAAGGCCTGTTCAAGCAGCAGGAAAAAAGTGTGCTAGAAACAGCACCTTTGCTTATAGAATCACCGAACTTTGTGAGAATGTTGGGAGTGATGAGAAGAGCACACAGAGTATCAGCAAACTGTGCCAAACTTTCTGGAAATAAGATGTTCATTTTCATCTATTCTGCCTAAATGAAGTAAGGCCTATTCAAGCAGCAGAAAGAAAGTGTGCTGGAAAGAGCAAACATGGAGATAGATTCACCAAGCTTAGTGAGTATATTGGGAATGGTGAGAGGAATAAATAGACAGAGTTTCATTGAAATGCTCCAATGATTCTTTCTGGAGATATGCAATTCACTTTCACCTATTCTGCCACAGTGAAGTAAGGCCTGTTCAAGCAGGAGAAACAAAGTGGGCTAGAAACAGCACCCTCGGAGATAGACTCACCAATCATTGTGAGAATGTTGGGAGCAACGAAAGGAGCAGAAATGCAGTGTTTCATCAAACTGCATCAAACCTATTGGAAATAAGAATTTCATTATCACCTATTCTGCCTTGGTGAAGTAAGGCCTTATCAAGCAGCAGCAACAAAGTGTGCTAGAAAGAGCACCCTTGTAGATAGATTCACCAAACTTTTTGAGTATACTGGGAATGGTGAGAGGAGTAAACAGACAGAGATTCCTTGAAATGCCACAGTGTTTTTTTATGGAAATAGACAATTCAGTTTCACCTATTCTACCACAGTGAATTAAGACTCAATCAAGAGGGAGAAACAAAGTATGCTAGACACAGCACTCTTGGAGATAAACTCACCAAACTTTGTGAGAATGATGGGAGTGATGAGAAGGGCAAACCCACAGAGATTCATCGACCTGTGCCAAACTTTCTGAAAATAAGCAGTTCATTTTCAGCTATTCTGCCTTTGGTTAAGTATGGCCTATTCAAGCAGGAGAACAAAGTGTGGTAGAAAGAGCACCTTGGACATGGATTCACCAAACTTTGTGCATATATTGGGAATGGTGAGCAGAGTAAGCAGACAGATTTTCAATGAAATGCTCCAGTTAGTCTATCTGGCAATATGCAATAAAATTTTACCTATTCTTCCACAGTGAATAAAGGCCTCTTCAACAAGAAAAACAAAGTGGGCTAGAAGGAGCACCAGTGGAGATAGACTCACCAAACTTTGTGAGAATGTTGGAAGTGATGAGAAGAGCAAACACACAGATTTTCATCAAACTGGCCAAATGCTCGAGAAATAAGCAGTCCATTCTCAGCTATACTGCCTTGGTGAAGTAAGGCCTATGCAACCAGCACATACAAAGTGTGCTAGAAATAGGACCCTTGGAGATTGCTTCACCAAACTTTGTGTGTATATTGAGAGTGGTGAATGGAGTAAATAGACAGAATTTCATTGAAATTTCCCAGTGATTCTTTCTGGAAATATGCAATATATTTTCACCTATTCTGACACATTGAATAAATGCTTGTTCAAGCAGGAGAAACAAAGTGTGCTAGAAAGAGCACCCTTGGAGATAGACTCACCAAACATTGTGAGAATGTTGGAAGTGATGAGAAGAGCAAAAACACAGAGTTTCATCATACTGAGCCAAACTTTCTGGAAACAAACAGTTCATTCTCAGCTATTCTGCCTTTGTGAAGTACGGACTATTCAAGAAGCAGAAACAAAGTGTGCTAGAAAGAGCACCTTTTGAGATAGATACACCAAACTTTCTGACTATATTGGGAATCATGAGAGGAGTAAACATACAGTTTCATTGAAATGTCACAGTGATTTTTTCTGGAAAAATGCAATACAATTTCACCTTTTCTGCAAAAGAGCATTAAGTCCTGTTGAAGCATCAGAAACAAAGTGTGTTAGAAACAGCACCCTTGGAGATAGACTCACCAAACTTTGTGAGTATGTTTGGAATGATGAGAGGAGAAAACTCACAGAGTTTCATCAAACTGCCCCAACCTTTCTGGAAATAAGCAGTTCATTCACAGTTATTCTGCCGGGTGAAGTAAGGCCTATTCAAGCAGCAGAAACAAAGTGTCCTAGAAAGAGGACCCTTCGAGATAGATTCACCAAACCTTGTGAGTACATTGGGAATGGTGAGAGAAATAAGTGGACAGAGTGTCATTCAAATGCCCCATTGATTCTTTCTTGAAATACGCAAAACTTTCACCTACTCTGCAACAGTGAATTAAGGCCTGTTCAAGCAGCAGAAACAAAGTATGCTAGAAACAACACCATTGGAGATAGGCTCACCAAACTTTGTGAGAATGTTGGGAGTGATGACAAGAGCAAACACATTGAGTTTCATCAAAGTGCTCCAAACCTTCTGGATATAAGCAGTTCATTCTCAGCTATTCTGCCTTTGTTAAGTAAGGCCTCATAAAGCAGCAAAAACAAAGTGTGCCAGAAAGAGGACCCTTGGAGATAGATTCACCTAACTTTGTGAGTATATTGGGAATGTTGAGAGGAGTAAATATACAGGGTTTCATTGAAATGCCCCAGGAAATCTTTCTGAAAATAGGCAATTCAATTTCACATGTTCTGCCACAGTGTATTAAGGCCTGTTCAAGCAGCAGAAACAAAGTGTGCTAGAAAGAGCACCCTTGGAGATAGACTCACCAAACTTTGTGAGAATGTTGGAAGTGATGAAAAGAGCAAACACACAGAGTTTCATCAAACTGAGCCAAACTTTCTGGAAATAAGCAGTTTATTTTCAGCTATTCTGCCTTTGTGAAGTAAGGACTATTCAAACAACAGAAACAAAGTGTGCTAAAAAAAAAAAAGCACACTTTGAGATAGATTCACCAAACTTTCTGACTATATTGGGAATCATGAGAGGAGTAAACAGACAGAGTTTCATTGAAATGCCCCAGTGATTTTTTTCTGGAAATAAGCAATACAATTTCATCTATTCTGCAAAATAGAATTAAGGCCTCCTCAAGCAGCAGAAACAAAGTGTGTTAGAAATAGTACCCTTGGAGATAGACTAACCAAACTTTGTGACCATGTTTGGAGTGATGAGAAGGGCAAACCCATAGAGTTCCATCAAACTGCGTCAAACTTTCTGGTAATAAGCAGTTTATTCTCAGCTATTCTGCCTTGGTGAAGTACGTCCTATTCAAGGAGCAGAAAAAAAAGTGTGCTGGAAAGAGCTCACATGTAGATAGATTCACCAAACCTTGTGAGCATATTGTGAATGGTGAGAGGAGTAAACAGACAGAGTTTCATTGAAATGCCTCAGTGATTCTTTCTGGAAATACGCAATAAAATTTAACATATTGTGCCACAGAAAAAAAAGGCCTGTTCAAGAAGCGGTAACAGAGTGTGCTAGAAAGAGTGCCTTTGGAGATAGACCTTTGTTAGAAAGTTGGGAGTGATGAGAAGAGCAAACACATGGAGATTCATCAAACTGCACTATACTTTCTGAAAATAAGAAGTTCATTCTCAGCTATTTTGCCTTGGTAAAGTAAGGCCTATTCAAGCAGCAGGATCAAAGTGTGCTAGAAAGAGCATCTTTGGATATAGATTCACCAAACTTTTTGAGTATATTGGGAATGGTGAGAGGATTAAATAGACAGAGTGTCATTGAAATGCCCCAGTGATTCTTTCTGGAAATAAGCAATTCAATTTTACCTATTCTGCCACAGTGAATTTAGACATATTCAAGCAGCAGAGAGAAAGTGTGCTTGAGAGAGAACCCTTGGAGATAGACTTACCAAACTTTGTGAGAATGTTGGTAGTGATGAGAAGAGTAAACACACAGAGTTTCATCGAAGTGCACCAATGTTTCTGGAGATAACAAGTTCATTCTCAGCTATTCTGCCTTAGTGAAATAAGGCCTATTCAGAAAGCAGAAACAAAGTGTGCTATAAAGAGCACCCTTGGAGATAGAATCACGAAACTTTGTGAGTATCTTTAGAATGATGAGAGGAGTAAATATACAGAGCTTCATTGAAATGCCACAGTGATTCTTTCTGGAAATACACAATTAATTTTCACCTTTTCTGCCCCTGTGAATTAAGCCCTGTTCGAGCACCAGAAGCAAAGTGTGCTAGGAACAGCACCCTTGGACCCTTGGAGATAGACTCACCAAACTTTGTGAGAATGTTGGGAGTGATGAGAAGAGTAAACACATAGAGTTTCATCGATCTGTGCCAAACGTTCTGGAAATAAGCAGTTCATTCTCAGTCATTCTGCCTTGGTGAAGTAAGACCTATTCAAGGAACAGGATAAAAGTGTGCTAGAAAGAGCATCTTTGGAGATAGATTCACCAAACCATTTGAGTATATTGGGAATGGTGAGAGGAGTAAATAGACAGAGTGTCATTGAAATACTCCAGTGATTCTTTCTGGAAATAGGTAATTCAATTTCACCTATTCTGCCACAGTGAATTAAGGCCTGTTCAAGCACCAGAAACAAAGTGTGCAAGAAAGAGCACCCTTGGATAGACACTCACCAAAGTTTGTGAGAATGTTGGGAGTAATGAGAAGGGGGAAACACACAAACTTTCCTCAAACTGTGCTACACTTTCAGGATATAAGCTGTTCATTCTCAGCTATTCTGCCTTGGTGTACTATGGCCTATTCAAGCAGCAGAAGCAAAGTGTGGTAGAAAGAGCACCCTTGGAGATTACTCACCAAACTTTGTGAGTATATTGGGAATGGCGAGTGGAGTGAACAGATAGAATTTCATTGAATTCCCCAGTGATTCTTTCTGGAAATACACAATTAACTTTCACCTATTCTGCCAAAGTGAATTAAGGCCTGTTCAACCAGCAGAAACAAAGTGTGCTGGAAAGAGCACCCTTGGAGGTAGACTCACCAAACTTTATGAAAATGTTGGGAGTGATGAGATGAGCAAACACAGATTTGCTTACAACTGCGTCAAACATTCTGGAAATAAGCAATTCATCTAATCTATTCTGGCTTGCTGAAGTAAGGCCAATCAAGCAGCAGAAACAAAGCATGCTAGGAAGACCACACTTGGAGATAGATTCACCAAACTTTGTGAGTATATTGGGAATGGTGAGTGGAGTAAACAGACAGAGATTCATTGAAATGCCACAGTGATTCTTTTGGAAATATGCAATAAAATTTCACCTATTCTGCCACAGAGAATAAAGGCCTCTTTAAGCAGCAGAAACAAAGTGTGCTAGAAACATTATCCTTGGAGATAGACTCACCAAACTTTGTCAGACTGTTGGGAGTGATGAGAAGTGCAAACACACAGAGTTTAATCAAACTGGGTCAAACTTTCTGGAAATAAGCAGTTCATTCTCAGATATTCTCCCTTGGTGAAGCAAGGCCTATAAAAGCAGCAGAAACAAAGAGTGCTAGAAAGTGCACCCTTGGATATAGATTCACCAGAATTTGTGATTATATTAGGAATTGTGAGGGGGAATAAAATGACAGAGTGTCATTGAAATTCCCCAAGGATTCTTTCTGGAAATACGCAATTCAGTTTCACCTATTCTGCCACAGTGAAGTAAGGCCTGTACAAGAATCAGAAACATAGTGTGCTAGAAACAGCACCCTTGGAGATAGAGTCACCAAACTTTTTAAGAATGTTGGGAGTGATGAGAAGAGCAAGCACACAGAGTTTCATCAAAAGGCAACAAACTTTCGGAAAATCAGCAGTTCACTCTCTGCTATTCTGCTTAGGTGAATTAAGGCCTATTCAAGCAGGAGAAACAAAGTGTGCTAGAAGGAGCACCCTTGGAAATAGATTCACCAAACTTTGTGAGTATATTGGGAATGTTGACAGGAGTAAACAGACAGAGTTTCATTTGAATGCCCCAGTGATTCTTTCTGGAAATACGCAATAAACTTTCACCTATTCTTCTAGAAAATAAAGGTCTATTCAGGCAGCAGAGACAAAGTGTGCAGAGACAGCAAACTTGGAGATAGTATCACCAAACTCAGTGAGAATGTTGGGAGTGATGAGAAGAACAAACACACAGAGTTTCATCAATATGCGTCAAACTTTCTGGAAATAAACAGTTCATTCTCAGTTCTTCTGCCTTGGTGATGTAAGGCCCATTCAAGCAGCAAAACAAAGTGTGCTAGAAAGACCACACTTAGAGATAGATTCACCAAACTTTGTGAGTATATTGGAAATGGTGAGTGGAGTTAATGGATAGAGTTTCATTGAAATGTCCCAGTGATTCTTTGTGGAAATATGAAATACATAATCACCTAATCTGCCACATAAAATAAAGGCCTGTTCAAGCAGCAGAAACAAAGTGTGCTAAAAACAGCACCCTTGGAGATAGACTCAAAAAATTGTGAGGATGTTGGAAGTTATGAGAAGAGCAAACAGACAGAGTTTCAACAAACTATACCAAACTTTCTGGAAATAAGCACTTCATTCTCAGCTCTACTGCTTTGGTGATGTATGGCCTATTCAAGCAGCAGAAAGAAAGGGCGCTAGAAAGAGCATCCTTGGAGATAGATTCAACAAAGTTGGTGAGTGTATTGGGAATGCTGAGAGGTGTAAATAGATAGAGTTTCATTGAAATGCCCCAGTGATTCTTTCTGGAAATAGGCAATACAACTTCTACAATTCTGCCACAGTGAATTAAGGCCTGTTCAAGCAGCAGAAACAAAGTGTGCTAGAAACAGCACCCATGGAAAGAGACTCACCAAACTTTGGGAGAATGGGGGGAGTGGTGAGAAGAGCAAACACACTGAGTTTCATCAAACTGTGCCAAACTTTTTGGAAATAAGCAGTTCATTCTCTGCAATACTGCCTTGGTGAAGTAAGGTCTATACAAGCAGGAGAAAAAAAGTGTGCTAAAAAGAGCACATTTGGAGATAGATTCACCAAATTTGTGAGTATATTGGGAATGGAGAGTGAAGTAAATAGAGTGTCATTCAAATGCCCCATAGATTCTTTCTTGAAATATGCAATTCACTTTCACCTATTCTGCCACAGTGAATAAAGGCCTAATCAAGAAGCAGAAACAATGTATGCCAGAAACAGCACCTTGGACATAGACTCACCAAACTTTATGAGAATGTTGGGAGCGATGAGCAGAGCAAACATACACGGTTTCATCAAACTGCACCTAACTTTCTGGAAATAAGCAGTTCAATGTCAGCTATCCTGCCTTAGAGAAGTAAGGCCTATTCAAGCAGCACAACGATAGTGTGCTGGAAAGAGCACCCTTGTAGATAGATTCACCAAACTTTGTGAGTATATTTGCAATCGTGAGAGTAGTAAATGACAGAATTTCATTGAAATGCTGCAGTGATTCTTTCTGGAAATATGCATTTCACTTTCACCTATTCTGCCACAGTGAATAAAGGCCTATTCAAGAAGCAGAAACAATGTGTACTAGAAACATCACCATTGGAGATAGACTCACCAAACTTTGTGAGAATGTTGGGAGTGATGAGAAGAGCAAACATACAGTTTCATCAACCTGCACCAAGCTTTCTGAAATATGCAGTTCATTCTTAGCTATTCTGCCTTGATGAATTAAGGCCTATTAAAGCAGCAGAAACAAAGTGTGCTAGAAAGTGCACCCTTGGAGATAGACTCATCAACTTTGTGTATATTGGGAATGGTGAGAGGAGTAAATAGACCGAGTTTCATCAAAATGCTCCAGTGAATCTTTCTGGTAATAGGCTTCACTTTCACCTATTCTTCCACAGTGAATTAAGGCCTGCTCAAAGAGCAGACACAAAGTGTGCTAGAAACAGCTCCCTTGGAGATAGACTCACCAAACTTCGTGAGAATGTTGGGAGTCATGAGTAGAGCAAACACACAGGGTTTCATCAAAATGTGCCAAACTTTCTGAAAATAAGCTGTTCATTCTCAGCTATTCTGCCTTGGTGAAGTAAGGCCTATTGAAGCAGCAGAAACAATGTGTGCTAGAATGTGAACCATTGGAGATAAATTCCCCAAACTTTGCGAGTATATTGGGAATGGAGAGCAAAGTAAATAGACAGAGTTTCATTGAAATGCCCCACTGATTCTTTTGGAAATACGCATTTCACTTTCACCTATTGTGCCACAGTAGTTTAAGCCCTATTCAAGTAGCGGAAACAAAATAGAGACAGCACCCTTAGAGATAGACTCACCAAACTCTGTGAGAGTGTTTGGAATGATGAGAAGTGCAAACGCACCTAGTTTCATCAAACTGCATCAAACAATCTGGAAATAAGCAGTTCATTCTCAGCTATTCAGCCTTGGTGAAGTAAGGCCTATTCAATCAGCAGTAATGAAATGTGTAGAAAAACCACACTTGGAGGTAGATTCACCAAACTCTGTGAGTATTTTGGTAATGGTGAGAGGAGGAAGCAGACAGAGTTTCATTTAAATGCCCCAGTGCTTCTTTCTGGAAATACGCAATACACATTCAACCCTTCTGTCAGAGAATAAAGGCCAGTTCAAGATGCAGAAACAAAGTGTGCTAGAACAGCACCCTTTGAGTTAGATTCACCAAACATTGTGAGAATGTTGGGAGTGATGAGAAGAGCAAACACACAGAGTTTCATCAAATTGTGTCAATATTTTCCGAAATAAGCAGTTCATTCTCAGCTCTTCTGCCTTGGTGAAGTCAGTCCTATTCAAGCAGCAATAAGAAAGTGTGCTACAAAGACCACACTTGGAGATAGATTCACCAAACTTCGGGAGTATATTGGGAATGGTGAGAGGAATAAGCAGACAGAGTTTCATTGAAATGCCCCGGTGATTCTTTCTGGAAATACTCAATAAATATTCACCTATTCTGACCCAGAGAATAAAGGCCCATTCAAGCCACACAAAGAAATTTGCTAGAACCAGCACCTTTGAGATATACTCACCAAGCTTTGTGAGAATGTTGGGAGTGATGAAAAGAGCAAACACATAGTTTCATCAAACTGCACCAAACTTTCTGGAAGTAAGCAGTTCATTCTCAGCTATTCTGCGTAGGTGAAGTAAGGCCTATTCAGGCAGCAGAAAAAAAGAGTGCTAGAAAGAGCACTCTTGAAGATAGATTGACCAAAATTTGTGAGGATATTGGAATGGTGAGAGGAGTAAATAGACAGAGTGTTATTGAAATGCCCAATTGATTTTTTCTGAAAATACACAATTCAATTTCACCTATTCTGACACAGTGAATAAAGACCTGTTCAAGCAGCAGAAAAAAAGTGTGCTAGAAACAGCACCCTTGGAGATAGACTCACAAACTTTGTGAGAATGTTGGAAGTGATGACAAGAGGAAACACCCAGGGTTTCATCAAACTGCACCTAAACTTCCAGAAATAAGCAGTTCAAAGTCAGCTAATCTGCCTTGGGGAAATAAAGCCTATTCAAGCAGCAGAAATAAAGTGTGCTGGAAAGAACACCCTTGGAGATAGATACACCAAACTTTGTGAGTATATTGGAAATGGACAGAGGACTAAATCAAAAGAGTTTCATTGAAAGACTCCAGTGATTCTTTCTGGAAGTAGGCAATTCAATTTCACCTATTCTACCACAGTGAACTAAGACCTGTTCAAGCAGCAGAAATAAAGTGTGGTAGCAACAGCACCCTTAGTGGTAGACTCACCAAACTTTGTGAAAATGTTGGAAGTGATGAGAAGAGCAAACCTACAGAGTTTCATCAAACTGCACCAAATTTTCTGGAAATAAGCTGTTCATTCTCAGCTATTCTGTCTTGGTGAAGTAAGGCCTATTCAAGCAGCAGAAACAACACGTGCTAGAAAGAGCACCCATAGAGATAAATTAACCAAATTTTGTGAGCACATTGGGAATATTGAGAGGAGTAAAGAGACAGAGTTTCATTGAAATGCCCCAGTGATTCTTTCTTGAAATAGACAACTCAATTTCACCTATTCTACCACAGGGAATTAAGGCCTGCTCAAGCAACAAAAACAAAGTGTGCTAGAAACAGCATCCTTGGAGATAGACTCACCAAACATTGTGAGAATGTTGGGAGTAATGAGAAGAGCAAACACACAGAGTTTCATCAAAATGCACCAAAATATATGGAAATAAACAGTTCAACCTCAGGTACTCTGATTTGGTGAAGTAAGGCCTATTCAAGCAGCAGAAACAAAGTGTGCCTGAAAGACCACCCTTGGACATAGATTCACCAAACTTTGTGAGTGTATTGGGAATGGTGATAGGAGTAAACAGAGAGAGATCCACTGAAATGCCATAGTGATTCTTTCTGGAAATAGGCATTTCACCTTCACCAATTCTACCATAGTGAACTAGACCTGCTGAAGCAGCAGAAAGAAAGTGTGGTAGAAACAGCACCCTTGGAGATAGACTCACCAAACTTTGTGAGAATGTGGGAGTCATGAGTAGAGCAAACACACAGAGTTTCATCAAACTGTACCAAACTTTCTGGAAATAAGCTGTTCATTCTCAGGAATTCTGCCTTGGTGAAGTAAGGACTATTGAAGAAGCAGAAACAATGTGTGCTAGAAAGAGCTCCATTGGAGATAAATTCAACAAACTTTGTGAGTATGTTGGAAATGGTGAGAGGAGTAAATAGAGATTCATTGAAATGCCCCAGTGATTCTTTCTGGAAACACGCAATTCACTTTCACATTTCCTACTACAGTGAATTAAGGCCTGTTCAAGCAGCAGAAACAAAGTGTGCTAGAAACCACACCCTTGGAGATAGACTCACCAAAATTTTTGAGATGTTCAGAGGGATGAGAATGGTAAACACACAGAGTTTCATCAAACTGCTCTGAGCTTTCTGGGAAAAAGCAGTTCAAAGTCATGTATTTGCCTTAGTGAAGTAAGGCCAATTCAAGCAGCAGAAACAAAGTGTGTTAGAAAGAGCACCCTTGGAGATAGACTCACCAAACTTTGTGACAATGTTGGGAGTGATGAGAAGTGTAAACCAAAGAGTTTCATAGAAGTGCACCAAACTTTCTGAAAATAAGCAGTTCATTCTCAGCTATTCTGCCTTAGTGAAGTATGGCCTATTCAAAAAGCATAAACAAAGTGTGGTAGAAAGCGCACCCTTGGAGATAGAATCAGCGAACATTGTGAGTATGTTTAGATTGATGAGAGGAGTAAATGTACAGAGTTCCATTGAAATATCTCAGTGATTCTTTCTGGAAATACACAATTCAATTTCAACTATTCTGCCACAGTGAATAAAGGCTTGTTTGAGCATCAGATTCAAAGTGTGTTAAACAGGACCCTCAAGATAGGCTTACCAAACATTGTGAGAATGTTTGGAGTGATGAAAAGAGTAAACACCCAGAGTTTCATAGAACTGAACCAAACTTTCTGGAAATAAGTAGTTCATTCAGAGCTATTCTGCCTTAGTGAAGTAAGGCCTACTCAAACAGAGGAAAAAGAGGGTGCTAGAAAGACCACCATTGGAGATAGAATCACCAAAGTTTGTGAGTGGGAGTGATGAGAAGCGAAAACCCACAGTGTTTCATCGAACTATATGAAGCTTTCTGGAAATAAGCTGTTCATTCTCAGCTATTCTGCTTTAGAGAATACAGGCCTGATCCCTCGGGAGAAAGAAAGAGTGCTACAAAGAGCACCCTTAGATATTCACCAAACTTTGTGAGTGTATTGGGAATGATGAGAAGAACAGATATAGAGAGTTTCAATGAAGTCCCCCTTGATTCTGTCTGGAAATAGGGAATTCATTTTCACCTTTTCGGCCATAGGGAATTAAGGCCTGTTCAAGCAGTAGAAACCAAGTCTGCTAGAAAGAGCTCCCTAGGAGATAGACTCACCAAACTTTTGGAGACTGTTGGGAGTCATGAGAAGAGCAAACCCACAGAGTTTCATCGAACTATACCAAACTTTCTGGAAACAAGCAGTTCATTCTCAGCTATTCTGCTTTAGTGAATTCAGACCTGTTTATGCTGGAGAAACAATGTGTGCTACAAAGAGCACCTTTAGAGAGATTCAGTAAACTTTCTGAGTATATTGGGAATGATGAGAAAAAAAGATATAGAGGAGTTTCCTTGAAATCCCCTTTTGTTTCATTCTGGAAACACCCAATTCATTTTCTTGTATTCTGTCACACTGAATTAAGACCTGTTCAAGCAGTAGAAACAAAGACTGCAAGAAACATCTCCCTAGCAAACAGACGCACCAAACTAGGAAAGAATGTTGGGAGTGATGAGAAGAGCAAACACAAAGTTGCTTTGAAGTATAAGAAACTTTCTGGAAATAAGAAGTTTATTCTCAGCTATTCTGCTTTAGTGATTTCAAGCTTTTTACCTCTGGAGAAAAAAGACGGCTACAAAGAGCACGCTTGAGGAGAGATTCATTAAACTTTGTGAGTATATTGGGAATGATGAGAAGAAGAGATATAGAGTTTCATTGCAATCCCCCGTGATAATTTCAAGAAATACGCAATTCATTTTCGCCTATTCTGCCATAGTGAAAAAGGCCTGTTCAAGCAGTAGAAACCATGTCTGCTAGAAAGAGCTCCCTAGGAGACAGACTCATCAAATTTTGTGAGAATGTTGGAAGTGATGAGAAGAGAAAACGCAGAGTGTTTAATCGAACTATATGAAACTTTCTGGAAAAAAGCAGTTCCTTGTCAGCTCTTCTGCTTCCTGAATTCAGGCCTGTTCACTCTGAAGAAACAAAGTGTGCTACAAAGAGCACCCTTGGAGAGAGATTCAACAAACTTTGTGAGTATGTTGGGAATGATGAGAAGAACAGATATAGAGAGTTTCATTGATCGGCCCCAGCGATTCTTTCTGGAAGTGCGCAATTCATTTTCACCTATTCTGCCATAGTGAATTAAGGCCTGTTCAAGCAGTAGAAACCAAGTCTGCTCAAAACAGCTCCCTAGGAGATAGACTGACCAAACTTTGTGAGAATGTTGGGAGTGTTGAGAGGAGCAAACCCACAGTGTTTCATCGAACTATACCAAATATTTTGGAAAGAAGCAGTTCATTCTCAGCTCTTCTGCTTCCTGAATTCAGGCCTGTTCCCTCTGGAGATACAAAGTGTGCTAAGAAGAGCACCCTTGGAAAGTGATTCAGCAACCTTTGTGAGCATATTGGGAATGATGAGAAGAACAGATATAAAGAGTTTCATTGAACTGCCCCAGTGATTCTTTCCAGGAATGCGCAATTCATTTTAACCTCTTCTGCCATAATGAACTAAGGCTGTTCAAGCAATGGAATCCATATCTGCTAGAAAGAGCTCCCTAGGAGACAGACTCACCAAACTTTGTGAGAGTGTTGGAGGTGATGAGAAGAGAAAACTCAGTGTTTAATTGAACTATATGAAACTTTCTCGAAACAAGCAGTTCATTCTCAGCTCTTTTGCTTCCTGAATTGAGGCCTGTTCACTCTGAAGAAACAAAGTGTGCTACAAAGAGACCCTTAGAGAGAGATTCATCAAACTCGTGAGTATGTTGGGAATGATGAGAAGAAGAGATATAGAGAGTTTCATTGAACGGCCCCAAGGATTCTTTCTGGAAATGTGCAATTAAGGCATGATCAAGCAGTAGAAACCAAGTCTGCTAGAAAGAGCTCCCTAGGAGATAGACTCACCAAACTTTTGAAGACTGTTGGGAGTCATGAGAAGAGCAAACCCACAGGGTTTCATCGAACTATACCAAACTTTCTGGAAACAAGAAGTTCATTCTCAGCTATTCTGCTTTAGTGAATTCCGGCCTGTTTCTGCTGTAGAAACAATGTGTGCTACAAAGAGCACCTTTAGATAGATTCAGTAAACTTTGTGAGTATATTGGGAATGATGAGAGGAACAGACATAGAGTTTCATTGCAATCCCCCATGATTCAAGAAATACGCAATTCATTTTCGCCTATTCTGCTATAGTGAACTAAGGCCTGTTCAAGCAGTAGAAACCATGTCTGGGAGAAAGAGCTCCCTAGGAAAAAGACTCATCAAACTTTGAGTAAGTTGGAAGTGATGAGAAGAGAAAACTCAGAGTGTTTAATCGAACTATATGAAACTTTCTGGAAAAAAGCAGTTCATTTTCAGCTCTCCTGCTTCCTGAATTCAGGCCTGTTCATTCTGAAGAAACAATGTGTGCTGCAAAGAACACCTTTAGAGAGATTCAGTAAACTTTGTGAGTATATTGGGAATGATGAGAAGAAAAGATATAGAGAGTTTCCTTGAAATCCCCTTTGGTTTCATTCTGGAAACACCCAATTCATTTTCTCGCATTCTGCCACAGTGAATTAAGGCCTGTTCAAGCAGTAGAATCAAAGATTGAAAGAAACATCTCCCTTGGAAACAGACTCACCAAACTAGGAAAGAATGTTGGGAGTGACGAGAAGAGCAAAACCAAAGTTGCTTTGAAGTATAAGAAATTGTCTGGAAATAAGAAGTTTATTCTCAGCTATTCTGCTTAGTGATTTCAAGCCTTTTACCTCTGGAGAAAAAGAGGGCTACAAAGAGCACCCTTGAGAAGAGTTTCACTAAACTTTGTGAGTATATTGGTAATGATGCGAAGAACAGATATAGTGAGTTTCATTGAAATCCCCCAGGGATTCTTTCAGGAGATACGCAATTCATTCTTCCCCTTTCTGCAATAGTGAATCAAGGCCTGTTGAAGCAGTAGAAAGAAAGTCTGCTAGAAACAGCACGCTAGGAGGTAGACTCACCATACTTTGTGAGATTGTTGGAAGTGATGAGAAGAGCAAACCAGAAGAGTTTCATCAAACTATACAATACTGGAAACAAGCAGTTCATTCTCTGCTATTCTGCTTTAGTAAATTCAAGCCTGCTCATTGTGGAGAAACAACGTGTGCTACAACGAGCACCCTTGCAGAGAGATTCACCAACTTTGTGAGTATATTGGGAATGATGAGAAGAACAGATATAGAGAGATTCATTGAAATTCCCCAGTGATTCTTATTGGAAATACGCAATTCAGTTTCTCCCATTTCTCCCATAGGAATAGAAGGCCACTTCTAGCAGTAGAAAAAAAGTCTGGTAGGAACAGCTCCCTAGTACAAAGAATCACCATACTTTGTGAGGTTGTTGGAAGTGAGGAGAAGAGCAAAAACACCATTTTTCCTCAAATATACCAAACTGGAAACAAGCAGTTCATTCTCTGCTATTCTGTTTTACTGAATTCAGGCCTATTCCTTCTGGAGAAACAAAGTGTGCTAGAAAGTACACCTTTGGGAAGAGAGTCACCAAACTTTGTGAGTGTATTGGGAATGAGGAGAAGAGCAGATATAGAGAATTTCATTGAGTTCCTCCAGTGAATCCTTACTGAAAGATGCAATTCATTTTCACCCATTCTGGCATAGGGAATTAAGGCCTGTTAAAGGAGTGGAAACAAAGTCTGCTAAAAACTGCTTCCTAGGAGATACACTCACCATACTTTGTGAGATTGTTGGAAGTGACCAGAAGAGCAAACCCAGGGAGTTTCTTCAAACTATACCAAACTGTCTGGAAACAAGCACTTGATTCTCTGCTATTCTAGTTTAGTGAACTGGGCCTGTTCCTTCTGGAGAAACAAAAAGGTGTACAAAGTACATGCTTGGAGAGGAATTCACCAAACTTTGTGAGTGTATTGGGAATGGTGAGAAGAACAGATATAGAGAGTTTCATTGAAATCCCCCAGGGATTCTTTCTGGAAATGGGCAATTAATTTTTGCCCATTCTCCCGTAGGGCTTCAAGGCCTCTTCCAGCAGTAGAAACAAAGCCTGCTAGAAACAGCTCCCTAGTAGAGAGAATCACCATACTTTGTGAGATTGGTGGAAGTGATGAGAAGAGCAAACCCACAGAGATTCATCAAACTATACCAAACTGGAAATATGCAGTTAATTCCCTGCTATTCTGCTTTAGTGAATTCAGGCCTATTCCCTATGGAGAAAGGAAGTCTGCTTCAAGGAGCATCCTTGGAGAGAGATTCACCAAACTTTGTGAGTATATTGAAAATGATAAGAACAGATATCGAGAGTTTATTGAAATCCCTATTGACTGTTCCTACAAATACCCAATTCATTTTAGCCCATTCTGCCATAGGGAATTGAGGGGTGTTCAAGCAGTAGGAACACAGTGTGCTAGAAAGAGCTCCCTAGGAGAGACAATCGCCATACTTTGTGAGATGGTTGGAAGTGATGAGACATGCAAACCAACGGAGTTCCATCAAACTATACCAAACTGGAAACAAGCAGTTCATTCTCTGCTATTCTGCTTCAGTAAATTCGGGCCTGTTCATTGTGGAGAAACAAAGTGTGCTACAAAGAGCACCCTTGGAGAGAGATTCACCAACTTAGTGAGTATATTGGTAATGATGAGAAGAATAGATATAGAGAGATTCATTGAAATCCCCCAGGGATTCTTTTTAAAAATACGCAATTCAGTTTCTCCCATTCGGAAAGAAGGCCTCTTCTAACAGAAGAAACAAAGTCTCCTAGAAATAGCTCCCTAGGAGATACACTCACCATAATTTGTGAGATTGTTGGAAGTGATGAGAAGAGCAAACCAACAGAGTTTCATCAAATTATACCAAACTGGAGAAAAGCTGTTCATTCCCTGCAATTCTGCGTTACTGAATTCAGGCCTGTTCCTTCTGGAAAAACAAAGTGTACAAGAAAGTTGGCCTTTGGAGACAGAATGACCAAACTTTGTGACTATAATGGGAATGAAGAGAAATGCAGATATAGAGAGTTTCATTGAATTCCTGCAGTGATTCTTTATGGAATACTGCAATTCATCTTCACCCATTCCTACGTAGGGAATTAAAGTCTGTTCAAGCATTGTAAACAAAGTCTGCTAGAAACTGCTTCCTAGGAGATACACTCACCATACTTTGTGAGATTGTTGGAAGTGATGAGAAGAGCAAACCAACAGAGTTTCATCAAACTATACCAAACTGGAAACAAGAAGTTCATTCCGTGCTACTGTGCTTTCGTGATTTCAGGCCTATTCCCTCTGGAGAAACAAAGTCTGCTCAAGGAGCACCCTTGGAGAGAGATTCACCAAACTTTGTGAGCATATTGGGAGTAATTGAAGGAACAGATATGGAGAGTTTTATAGAAATCCCCAGTGATTGTTCCGAGAAATACCCAATTCATTTTCGGCCATTCTGCCATAGGGAATTAAGGACTGTTGAATCAGTAGAAACAAAGTCTGCTAGAAACAGCTCCCTACGAGAGGGAATCACCATACTTTGTGAGATTGTTGGAAGTGATGAGAAGAGCAAACCCACAGACTTTCATCAAACTATACCAAACTGGAAAGCGGCAGTTCATTCTCTGCTATTCGGCTTTGCTGAATTTAGGCCTGTTCCTTCTGGAGAAACAAAGTGTGCTACAAGGAGTACCTTGGAGAGAAATAAAACTAACTTTGTGAGTATATTTGGAATGATGACAATAACAGATATAGTGAGTTTCATTGAAATCCCCCAGGTATTCTTTCAGGAAATATACAATGCATTCTTGCCCTTTCTGCAATAGTGAATCAAGGCCTGTTGAAGCAGTAGAAAGACAGTCTGCTAGAAACAGCACGCTAGGAGATAGACTCACCATACTTTGTGAGATTGTTGGAAGTGATGAGAAGAGCAAACCAACAGAGTTTCATCAAACTATAACAAACTGGAAACAAGCAGTTCATTCCCTGTTATTGTGCTTTAGTGAATTGAGGCATATACCCTCTGGAGGAACAAAGTCTTCTTCAAGGAGCACCCTTGGAGAGAGATTCACCAAACTTTGTGAGTATATTGGGACTGATTGAAAGAAGAGATATAGAGTTTTATAGAAATCCCCAGTGATTGTTTGTAGAAATACACAATTCATTGTCAGCCATTCTGCCATCGGGACTTAAGGCCTGTTCAAGCAGTAGAATCAAAGTCTGCTAGAAAGAGCTCCCTCCGAGAGGGAATCACCATACTTTGTGAGATTGTTTGAAGTGATGAGAGGAGCAAACACACAGAGTTTGAACAAAGTATACCGAACTGGAAACTAGCAGTTCATTCTCTGCTACTCTGCTTTACGGAATACAGGCCTGCTCCTTCTGGAAAAACAAAGTGTGGTAGAAAGCACACCTTTGGAAAGAGAGTCACCAAACATTGTGAGTATACTTGGAATGAAGAGAAGAGCAGATATAGAAAGTTTCATTGAATTCCTCCAGTGATTCTTTATGGAAATAAGCAATTCATTTTTGCCCATTGTGCCATAGGGAATTAAGGCCTGTTCAAGCAGTGGAAATAACGTCTGCAAGAAACTGCTCCCTAGTAGATAAACACACCAATCCTTGTGAGATTGCTAGAATTGAGGAGAAGAGGAAAACCCACAGATTTCATCGAACTATACCAAACTGTCTGAAAACAAGCACTTCATTCTCTGCTATTCTGCTGTAGTAAATTTAGGCCTATTCCTTCTGGAGAAACAAAATGTTCTACAAAGTACACACTTGGAGAGAGATTCACCAAACTTTGTGAGTATATTGGGAATGATGGGAAGAACAGATTTAGAGAGTTTCATTGAAATCCCCCAGGGATTCTTTCTGGAAATACCCAATTCATTTACACCCATTCTCCCTTAAGGAATCAAGGCTTCTTATAGCAATAGAAACAAAGTCTCCTAGAAACAGGTCCCTAGGACATAGACCCACCATACTTTGTGAAATTGTTGGAAGTGATGAGAAGAGGAAACCCACAGAGATTCTTCAAACTATACCAAACTGGAGATATGCAGTTAATTCCCTGCTATACTGCTTTAGTGAACTGAGGCCTATTCCCTATGGAGAAAGAAAGTCTGCTTCAAGGAGCATCCTAGTAGAGAGATTCACCAAACTTTGTGAGTATATTGGGGATGAGGAGAGCAGATATCAACAGCTTTATTGAAATCCCCACTGACTGTTCCTACAAATACCCAATTCATTTTAGCCCATTCTGCCATAGGGAATTAAGGGGTGTTCAAGCAATAGAAACACAGTGTGCTAGAAACAATCCCTAGGAGAGAGAATCACCATACTTTGTGAGATTGGTGGAAGTGATGAGACAAGCAAACCAGCAGAGTTTCATCAAACTATACCAAACTGGAGACAAGCAGTTCATTCTCTGCTATTCTGCTTTAGTAAATTCAGGCCTGTACGTTATGGAGAAACAAAGTGTGCTAGAAAGTTGGCCTTTGGAGAGAGAATCACCAAACTTTGTAACTATACGGGGAATGAAGAGAGGCGCAGGTATAGAGAGTTTCATTGAATTCCCCCAGTGATTCTTTATGGAATACTGCAATTCATCTTCGCCCATTCTGACATAAGGAATTAAAGCCTGTTCAAGCATTGTAAACAAAGTCTGCTAGAAACTGCTTCCTAGGAGATACACTCACCCTACTTTGTGAGATAGATGGAAGTGATGAGAAGAGCAAAC